>JAQIWG010001869.1:0-22480 GCA_034695025.1 Chamaedrilus cognettii | reverse complement strand
TGCCTTGGTTCAAGTGACTTTTTGACTTTTTTTCGAGAAAGTTTCATAACTTCTGAACGGAAGAGAATTTCTTTTTGCAAATTTCAGAGTTTGTGTCAAATTATCTCAGCTACAATCCTGAAAAAATTAGGCCAAAATATCAAAATTTGGAGAAGTTATCGCGATATCGCTAGGGGCGCGCTTTTTATGACTCACCCTGTATATAGACGCGACAGGCAATCACGTTGGGCTGCGGGTGGAGTGTGTTAATTCATTAGCAAATGTTTGAATTCTAGTCTGAATGAAATAGATCGATCTAAATATCCCGACGTGAAAATTATTTCTGCATGTATATTTATTAATGCTGAAACGAGAATTATTTTAATATGTGCATAAATTGCTCCTAACTTAAAGATGGAGTCATATGACCAAAGTATATTGTGCATGAGAGGACTGTGTGAACCAGATGATACGTTAATTGTAGGTGATTTTAATTTTCCACTAATCGATTGGGTTTTACATATTGCGCCTTTTGATACTAAGAGCAATGAATTATTAAATTTATGCCTAGATAATGGTTTGATTCAATTAGTTTCAGAACCCACACGATTAAATGATATTCTAGATCTGGTCTTTTGTAACGATAACACATGTTGATTAGTGACATGGTAGTCGATGTGCCTTTTGGCTTAAACGACCATAACAGTATTTCATTTTCAGTTGTGATTGAAAATGTCACAAAATCAGTAAATAATATCAACCCCGGTCTGCAAATGAACTGGCCTAAGGCGGACTGCGAGTCTTTTCGATATTACTGTCAATCGATAGATTGGTTCGAAAATATTAGCGCAGCACAGACAGTAGATAAACTTTGGAGTACTTTACAGCTATACTCAAGACGGGGATAGATAAATTTTTCCCGACCTTCACAAAAAGCAGGATAAAACATAGCGTCAAGATCTAAAGTAAGCTAGTCAGTAAGTATGAAATAAAAAAACTGAAGCAGTGGAGAAAGCTGAAAGGAGTTAAGTCTACTAAAAACAAAACACAATATAGAAAAGCTGCAAAAGGCTAAAGACTGTTGCGGCTTCAGTTCAAGAAACAATGGAGGTCAAGTTGGTGAATTTAAACTATCTAGGAAGTTCTACAAGCATGTGAACAAAAACTCGGTGCATAGAACGGGTATCGGACCCTTAAAAACCGATACTGGGACGTTGGTTCTAGATATCAAAAATTAAGCAGAATTACTAAACTCACACTTTGTAGGTATGTGTACATTAGATAATGGGGTACTGCCACCACTTGAGGACAAATCCGCAAGCAACGAACTACTTGACACCATAAATTTCAGTACCGAGCAGATACGTCGCTTCCTGCAAAAGTTAAACAAAAACGTCATCTGGACCTGATGGTCTCCCAACTATTATTCTCAATCAATTAGCGTCAAAACTTGCACAGCCTCTAGCCGTCATATATAATCTCATCATGCAAACTGGTCAAGTACCTGAAATTTGGAGAAGGGCCACAGTTGTACCAATATATTAAAAGACAGTTTCATCGAATCCCCAAAATACAGGCCAATTTCACTCACATGTGCTAGGTGTAAAATTTTTGAAACCGCAATTAAAAGCACACCCGTTCCTTTTCTTCAGGAAAAAAGTTAATATCAGAAAACCAGCACGAATTCAGATCAAAACATTTAACATGCCTTAACCTTTTAGAATGTTTGAACGACGGAACGGAAAATTTGGATTCTAGATTGAACACCTTTGTAGCGCACATAGATTTTGCACGTGCGTTCGATAGTGTGTCTTTGCCGAAACTGATACATAAATTTTTAAATGCTGGTATTAGTGGTAAATAGCTTGCATGTTTACAATCAATGCTTTTAAACAGATCTCAGAAAGTGAAGGTCAAAGATTCTTTTTCAAATTTTAAACCAGTTACGGGCGGTGTTGCTCAAGGAAGTGTCATCGGACCAATTCTGTTCATATTCTGCATAAACGACCTAACTGAAGTGGTCGTACAACCCTCGATCCCTAATTTATATGCTGACGATCTACAAGTGTATTGCTCCGATAAAATCGACATAGAAGTAAAACATTTTAAAGAAACGCTAGCAAATGTCACAAATTTGGCAGATACATGGCAACTTACCATTTCAAATAAAGAATCTAAATGGCTCATAATCAGTAATAAGAAGCAAAAATCAGTTCCTAGAGAATTTGGGTTTGAGCTAACCGAAGCTGCTCTCCAAAGAGTCCTGGATGTGCTCGACCTTGGAATAAATTTTACATCACGACTAAAATTTGTTGACCATATTTCCATCGTTATTGCAAAAGCAAAACCAAGACTTTTTGTTCTCAAAATTTTTTTCCTGTCTGAAAATCGAAAAACATTAATCATGAGCTTAAAAACATATATCATTCCGATACTGGAATACTGCTCACCAGTTTGGAATCCAAGCAGTATTATTGACATACGCCGACTGGAATCGATACAGCGCATGTTCACCAAGCGCTTAATTGGGTTTGAAGGATTAAATTATCTTGAACGTCTTGAGAGAGCCGGACTTCGTACTTTAGTACTTCGGCGTCTGCGCGCTGATCTGTGTTTGTGCTACAACATTTTACACAATAACATTGAAACCTTTGACAGTAAATTTTAGGAAGTAGACTTGTCATGCCATAATACTAGAGGTCATAAATGGAAATTAAAAAGTTACGTGTCACGAATGGACTCTCGCCTACACTTTTTTTTCCCCAAAGAATTATAAATCCATGGAATTCCTTGCTTTCAGAAACTGTGGAAGCCACATCGACCATTGTATTCCGATCAAAACTCATATCTAATTCACTTGATCAGTTTTTAATAATGAAAGACTAACCTTTGAATCTATACTTCAAAAGCTACATGTACTGATGCCATATCTTTGATCTAGTGTAAGTTTTCACATATTGATTTATGAATATATTATGAAAAACCGATTTATGCTGATATTTCACGTGTAACTATAGTAACACTGTATTATGATCTATATAATGTTGCCTTTAATATGTAACCGTTTTTAAACTTTTACCTACACTTGACCTTCGCAGAGCAGCTAATTATGAAGCAAATGCGCCCCGCACTGTAGCGTACATGACGTTGTACAATGACATGTGGGCGACACTGAATGGCACACGTTAGTCTGCGCTGAGAGTGATCGCTCAGCGCCTGTGTCAGTATTTTAGACTTTCACGTTTTATATCTCATACATTGTTATCGCTCAGACGTCTAAAATAAAATGCATTTGATTTGATTTGATTGAATGTTGAAACTTTATTCTGTCGGTAATGTTTTTCAAAGGCGCAAATTTTTACAGAATGATTTACACTTGTCTGCAAATGTTTCGAATTGGTGTTAATATGACTGCAGTAGTGCAGTTGCTGTGTGGTTTCAGGCCAATCTGATAGTTCTGACCGAGTTCTGACAACGGTTCTATTGTTTCAATTTCGTCGGGACACGTAGGCGAGTAGGCCTATATATTAATTTTCGTATGATCGTCTTACTGTTATTGTATCAGCTTGCTACAAAGTCCTGCTACGATCGCTAAACGTTATTGCTATAATATAAATGTAATATAACATAATCGCTGTATAATCTAATCGATATTTTAATAAGTAGTTTGATCGTTATTATAATCTAGAAAAACGAGTAGACAGACCCATATTTCTTTCGTGTACGTACAATTTATAATATTCGTTTTGTTACTAATAGTATTGTAACAATGTACATTATGCTTTGTATACTCGTTATTCGTTATTGACATCGTTCCTCTTGTTAACGCATCACAAGAATTGTTAGCGAACAAATTTCGTGTAATTGTTACAACAAAGCATACTGTAGGCCTACATTTTATATTGCCAATTAGCGACCGCGTTATCAGGCGACAATTATTCGTTCTGTAAATGGCAGTCGCTCAATCAGTTTTGCTGGACTACAATTTGAAACTTACTCCCCCTCCCACTACGATCCTGTTTAAGCCTCCCGTTGTTTCTTTCTGGTCTGAAAACGCATCTTTTACCCCCGTAAATGTACTTCTTTTTTTCCTCTGACAGATAAATCGTATAACTGATCCGGCCTTTGCTCTACCATCTCCTATCCTCCTCGTCTGGGTTTCCTAAATGACATCTGCATGGTGCCCATGACGATAGGTCCCCGATGACGTCTTTCGACGCCAAAACGGACTATAACCCAGTATTATTATTATTATTATTATTATTATTATTATTACATCCAAGCGATCGATAATGGTAAAACGGGCAGCGAATAATTATACATGTGGGACCTACAAACTGCGCGGTTTGGCTAGAAACAAGCCACGCCCACTGTATACTTCCATTCTTCTGTCAATAAAACTGTAAACAAACAATTTAATTACTAAGATATTTTAACCTTAGCCCACCCTAACTAAACCCTAACCTAACCCAAACCTAACCAGAGTCTAATCCTGAACGAACCCTAAGCTAACCCTGAACTAATGTCAAACTGTTTACGATGGATGAGTCGCGAGGTTGGCTTAGCTTGTACCAAGCTCAACCGCGCAGATTATATATTCGCCAGCGGTTGAGCACCACCACGCGGTTAAATTAAAGAAACCTTTCTGAGACGTGCCAGATGCAGCGGTGACGGAACGGGGGAGGAGGAGCAAGGGGGGCAATGCCACCCCGGTCGGCAATGTGGGGGAAGAGCAAACAATAGTATTTGCACCCCAGGCTTTGCTCCCGCCCTGTCCCCCCACGGAAGTAAAAATTTCCGTCAGCACCTCCCCCCCTGTCGCAAAAGTCTCGGGCGTGGTCAGACGGTAGATTGAACTATCTAGTGACGAACACCACTGATTTTGACGGCTACTTCATTTCTACAACTTTCACCCCTAACTTTGCTCCCCCCTCCAACCACAAAGACGTACCGGCGCCCCTGGCCAGATGACATCGTAAAGAAGGTCGATATGGCGTTATTGCTGGTCGCCCTTCACACAGGTACTAGATCTCGAGTTGTTCTCGCTGGCTCGGGCCATGGCGACGTTTAAATCATCCGCATCTGCGTAAGAAGAGGTCTCCGGGGGCGAGGATTATCTTGAACTCTACAGCTTACGACGATGAATTGCGAGACAGGGTCACGGAGCGGTTCACTCCCGAATAGATCTGGCGTATATGAGGTCACGATGAGGTCACACCTCCGTACACTGGCACGCAGCGCGGCCTTGTCCGGTTATTACTGATATTGTCTGCTCGAGAGTGATATTGATATGCTCTGCTCGATATTGTGCAGATTGTCCTCATTTATCGATCAGCTTTCATACAAATATTAACAGACTAGCAGTGGTGCCCGTCCTAGAACGGTTTTTAACTTGCATCCTCTAGCCCCACGCCCCCCCCCCCTCCGTTGCTCTCACGCCCCCCACCTCCCTTTCCACCCTCCTCGCTCCTATATTCCCCCTCCCCCACATCGCTCCCTCATCAAGTTGATAAACACGCAGTCAACCGTTTGTTATTGCTGTGCCGGCAACGTGATCGCTGATTGTATCTAAGCATTGCAATAAGCTTAACACGATTTTTCGTATACAATATACGCAGTCTATATTCATCCATTGCGCATTACATACATTTCTTGTCAGCTGCTTGGCCTTAAGTCGTAAGATCCTTAGGACCCCATGCATGTAAACTGCATGGGTCCCCAATGATGTGATTGAACGCCAAAGCGGACGTTGAACTGATTATATTTTTTGTAGAGCATCCTCGGGCGAATGTCTGCTATGAGTATTGATGCGTGGCATGCAAGAAATGACTGTCGTTATGATGAACGTTAGGCAGTGCATGTCACTAGCATGTTGAGGGTCGGATGCGTGTTTAGTTAATAGTCCAGTGAGCAGAAACACTGCGCATTGCGCAGCATCAGCTTGTCGCCATACATGTACATTTCTAATTGTTGTTCATGTACGTGTACATGTACATGATTTCCTTATACTAGAGCGTGATCGGCGCACACGGGATCTCATAGGTTGTAGGTGTCTAACCTCACTAACAATCATGATTGCATGAAATTAAGATATGTTTTTTCTGCACTGTGTTAGCGTCTATGGCTATTCAAAGAAAAAAGTCATCAAAGTGGCTATTCAAATGATCATTCGCGGATGGTTTAGAAACGTACACAGGTTCGCCGATGCCTCACAGAGGTAAAGAAAAACTAAAGCGGAGATAGAGTCCGTCCCGGGGGTCAAACTGTCACATACTCACTTCGACTGCAGCTGAATTGTGTTTGACTATCTCATCCAGGGATTTACATGTATACAGAACCACCAGTTAGAGGATTTTCTGCTTCAACTTCAAGTGCGAAAAAACATCCGCCCAAATCAATGACTTCACTGAAGCTGATCTTTTTTAAAAGGAAAGTGGGGGTGGGGGGGTGCAGCCTTTGACAGCATTAATTTTAACGTGCCAATTTTTTCATAATGTCTCCGTCACCACCCTACCACCCCCCGATCGCGAGTATCAGCTATTTGGGTAAAATCTTGCGACATATCCTGCCTCTGCACTTTTTTTACATCCCCCAAATACAAAATGCAGACACCGGCATATAAGGGTGATTTGATAGACTTCCTTGGACCGATGTTTATTCACCTGCTTCTGTGTCTGCGATGAGATCTGGTTGTTCGTCGGATTTTCGTTCTAACTGTTGCTGTTGGTTTTGAAGACTTATACAGTCCAAAGAACTGCCTCCGCTTCATTATAGTTGCCTTTTGCGACTCGCCCATGGCTGCAAACCTATTCTCGTTTTACTTCAGTCTGCAGGGCTTTATGTTCATACACATCTTTTGCAGGTCTTTTGACGATGTGTAGCTTGGAATTCTCTTCAACAGCGCTTTTAGAGTTTTTGGTTAATGTAGTCAACATTGGTGAGTTTTTATATGTCAAAGCTTTAATATATGTGCACTGTTACGTGTGCAGAGCGTGGACAACGTAAGAGCGTCTTGAGTGTGTCGCACCTGGCCAGCGCCTGTTGTCCAGATTATGAACGTGTCTGCGTGTTTGTAGGACGCTGCACATGCTGCGGAGTTCGTAATGAGGAAATTCGATTTGCCTTGATGTGAATGTTGCATTAGCGCCTTGTAGGCTTACACAACGTTACGGCTTACAGTTTATAAGTTTTTAATTAAAATGTAATTAGTATTAAGCTCTTTCATTGTTAATCTATGTAAATTTCATTTAAAATATATTGCATGAACTAAAATTGTTCATTGGCAACGATACGTCTAAAATATCGAAGGAGTCTGTCTTATTCAATGAGATCGCATGATGTATTTTACTCTATTTTGACGTATCAACACGCAAGCCGGAGTTTTAATGGGTTTTATTTGTAACAGCTAAGTGGCTGATTAGTTTGCACAAACCTGCCTGGTCAGTGCAAGAAGATCAGCAGTGAAATGAAATAGTTCTGTATTTAAAATGTGTACGCGCTTGTAGTCAAATGCTTCGGAGTCCTGAGTTAAATGTTGAACTTATACATGCACTCCGAGCACCGAGTGAAAGGAATATTCGGCTTTCTCGCACTCACGCACCAAGCTGCATAATATTTCTCATAGATGTGAAGCTCTGCTTCATATCTCGCAGCAAAGCTACAAGTATCATCCAGGGTGGTTTTGCTCTTGGGGGGTAAAATGAAAATTTATGGACTAAAAATTTGTGCTCCCATTTCCTTGGGGGTCAAATAATTAGCATTTCATCTGCTCCAATCGTATAAACGACTCTCCCCCATGCAGAATGCAGAACTCACGACCTCACGAAGGGGGGGGGGGGAGGGTGCTAACAGCAATCTTTTAGACGATTCCTAATGTACAGTACGTAAGAAGTAACTCAACTTATGTTATGAAATATTTTGTTATGCGGAACCGGCTTTGCCCCCCTGCCCCACTCACATTTTCTTGGAGATACAAATACAATTTTCTAACGGGAGCATTGCCCCAATATCTTTTTTCTTGTGGGGGGCTTTTGCCCCCGTGACGGCGCCCCTGTCATCATCCGATAGTCATGACGACTTAAAGGCTTACAAGAGGATCGAGGACAATAATCAGCCTAAATATTCAGCTTCGTCCTGAGAATTTGGTGCACGGAGACCAAACACGATTTAGAGCCCAATGTCAAATAAAGTCGATGGCTCGAGAAGTACGAGTCGTGAGTACTTGAGAAGCAAAACGATTAGTCAAACAAAGGATCCGAGATAGAGAGTAACACGGCGTAGGAAACTGTGGATAACGGCGGTAAATCGCGGTAATTTCTGCGAGGAGCGATTGAGAAGCATTTAAAGAGCGGTTTTTACCGCGGGGCGGGGACAGACGTCAATGGTCTCCCGCGGTAAATGGGGAAAGGGGTTGCGGTAAAACCGCGGGATGGTTAAAGGAATTTAACTAAGGCGTTTATTTTGCAGCTTCCATCAATTTATAACATTTTGGGGAAGGGTTGGGGAGCTAAAAGCTTCCCCATGTCACTCTCTAGTCCGAGACAAAGCTCAATATCGAATTTTCCACGACTTCAACTCTTAAAAGTCTCGTGCATTGACAGTGGTCTAATGGAAAGTCGCATCGAATCACGTTAGCTGATCAGCAGGCGTGTAATATGCCCATACATTGACATACATGTAAGCCTACGAACGAGATATTAACCGGCCCCCTCAAACAACAATTTCCATGCGATGCTTGTCAATTATTTAGGGGACGTAAACACTCGCAGAAATAGAATTATGGCCGCGTCCGTTCATTAATTGTATGCAACGCGTGAGGACGCAAAAGTTTTATATACAAAAACGCATAGGACTACTGCAGCTTGGTCGGATCATCTGATGATTATAGATTGTATCCCGCAGAACTATAGCCTGGTATTTGTACCTCTGGTAAACAAATAACTGTTCCTTCCCAGCTGCAAATATGTACCCCGGACGGACAAATGAAATAACCGACCCGACTTTTTCCTCTATATACTTTCTCATTTCGTCCTTGTCTGGGTGACCTGACCTAAACTACATGTACAACTGCCTGAGGCCTATGACGAGGGGATCGAGGACCACGATGACCTCTTTTGAAGCGGAAAAGCGCTGTCAACCAATCATTTATTATTATTTATTGTTATTACTACATGTATTGTTTAAAATAAATGCATTGTTATTTGCATCCCACGCAGCGGAAAATGTTTAGCATATGACTACAAAAATATATAAAGCGATTAATGGGTTTTTGGCCTAAATTGGATAAATACAGATCTGAAAAAATTTCTAGGAGTCCTTGAAGAATTTTTCGGCTAATGATCTCTGAATTTGTAACAGACTTATTGCAGCTCTAGAGTACTGTAGATCTGCAAGACTGCAACCATCTGAAAATCTAAATTTCTACAAAATTGATGATAGAAGGAAGCAGTACAACAATCTATGCATGTACAAGCTTCCAGAGGAGATATGCGTTAATCAAACGTTAGAGTGTGTTGCAGTGTTAATGAAAAGTAACGGCGCCGCGTACTGAAACTTTAATTGCACACGACGCGTTTTATGCAAAACACAGTCACAAATCACAGGGGAGCTGCTGACAGAATTTTTTTCCCACCAACAGGGTCCTTTTTCTCTATTTTCTTGGGGACCACCATTCATATCTTTGTGCCTCAGTTTTTTTCTTGGAGGGAACCAACCATGAATCGTGGGGGGACGCGTCCTCCACACCCATGTATTTTCCAAGGGGACCGCGATTATTCATAAGTGGGACGCTCTGGTCCGCGGGGAACTCGTTCCCCCCCCGTCCCTTAAGCGGCCATGCAGCTGGTAACATGTCACTGCGAGATTTTCAATATGTGCTTGTCGAAGTTACATGCGGAAAATGAGTTTGAATCCAATTGTTGCAAGCGCCATGCAGCGACAACGTCTGGTTTTGCTATGTGACATTGCGTCGGCTATATGCCGTGCCGTTTATTTCAAAACTTTCCAAACCCCGTCGAATATTTTAAAGGCGTCTCCGAAATTTCGAAGGCCGCTTCGAATATTTCCAGGGGGTCATCGAAATGTTCGAAAGGGCCTTTGAATCGTTTTTAACAAATGGCACCGCACACTGCTAGGGAGGTAGTCTAGCAAAATTAATTGAAATTTCGACTTAGACGATCGCCAAAATTATGTCAAACTCACGAGGTTAACAACACCAGAATACACCAAGACAACAATGCCTACACATGCATGCATGCATCCGCAAGCAAGTGGCAACATCGGCTAGATCAGGGTTAAAAACAGAAAATTAAACTGAGTAAGAAGCTTATATACATAAAATGGGCATAAAATTTAATTCAATTAATCAATTCAATTCAATAATTTCAATTCGTACGTGACAGTCATATATTTAAAAAGTAACAAGTTAACTACTGTATATACAGTCCTATTATACAAGATAGTTGCGCTTTGTCCATGGCGCAAAATTAAGATGCGTCAGTTTCATGGATTGCATAAAACTACATGTATGAAATACATGTACACGACTGCTGAGAGAATTGATTTCGCAAATAATTTTCGATCTGCAGACTTGACGAGATCATCCAGTTGGGTGGCGAGTATTTTTGTTAATAACATTCTTTAATAACGATTCTTTACACTAGCTTGGCAATGTTTACTTAGTGAATTACAATAAATGCTTAAACACTAGAAGGACCGATAGGGTCATTTGGACCCATTTTTAATTTTCGGTCTTCACACCTTCGCTCCCTGAATCGTTGCACGTCTATCATTTCATGATATCATCGACCTCTAGGGACTATATACAGTGCAATAGTTTCATGTCTTGAGTGTCTTTAATTTTTCAGATAAATGAAAAACAACCTAGGAGGACAGGAGGTATTATTTTGATCCCTGTCGTTTATGGTTGTTCTACAAACAAATTTACTCATGTTTCACAGCAATATTTTTCCAGTAATCAACCTACGTTGTAATTGATTGAATAAAGTCTCGACTCAGTGTAAAAAGACAACAACGCAAAACAAGCATATATAATAGCAACCTATTTTGTTTATAAATGAGAGCTATTTTAACCACCTTTACACTGCACAGGCGCTCACCCGTAGCATTTGGGTTGGCTGTGACAGCAGTGACTCGGATTACAACAATGTCACGTAACCTACTCGCTTGAGTAGATTATTACATGCAATACTATGCAAACAGCAGTCATACGTAACGTACTTTTCGTCCCTTGTATTGTTTAATCCATTCCTATCATCATATGTTATCGTAAAAATATTGCTCTTATGTCAGTGCTTGTTAAACATTGCTCGCAATTCACACTACGGTATTTCGAAATATGAATAGACTATGAAAACCTCTTGATAAATTGAATTGGGGAGGGATTTTAAAATGAGAAACATTTCCTAGAGTCAGAGGTTATTAATGATAAACTATATACATTTGAAAATTCAGCACAATAATAGGTGTAACATATCCATTTCATGCATGCTAAACCATTGGAGATCAAATTGACCCCTTCGGTCCTTCTAAGAGTTTCCAAATGTCGGTCCTTCTAGTGTTAACCGAATCACGTGAATTTAGTGCAGGGAGTGACAATAATAAGCATCCAACAACTGAGTCAGGCCATTGAACTTTTGAAATACTAAAGTAGGCCTAGACTGCATCCTAAACCTCAAGCGTAATTTACACGCTTTCAAAACAGGATTAAACTATAAATAACTGCGCTTCTTCGATCGTTGTTTTCGCTGCGAGTGCAATATTAGTGTTCTCTGGTCGTTTAGGGACCAGTCGTCGATCTTGTCTTGTATGCAGGGACTGTCCGCGCCTGAAAGAGCTGCTTAGATCCGACACCGTACACCGGCGCAGCCGAAGAATAATTGCGCATTCAGACGTATTAGAGACGCAGTCGTGAAAGTCGGCGATATCGCGTTCGGCGAAGCGTTGTGGCCTATTTGTCTATGTCGCGGACTTCAGATTGCGAGTGTGGCAGAGAGTCAGTTCGAACTCAGGTCGCGGCAAAAGATTTCGAGTTACTTCGTGCACCCTTGACAAAGATGCTTAATTTCGCCAGCCCTGCAAATAATCATCCATTAGGGCGAAGTGTAGTAGTGAAGTTGAAGTTGGAGTTGATATCTTCTTGATATCCTCCACGTGCATGGCGTGACGGACTATTACTCACGTACCGTACTCGTGGGTAACCATTATTTTCTGTGGTCGTGTACCGGAGGAGACTGCGCGGCTATATTTAGGTTCGATGTCGATGAAAGACATATTTTACCAAGATGTAGGCTTGATATTAATATGTGTAATAATAATAACTTTCCTCGTTCAGGCGATACGGTTTTCATAGTATTTTTTTATGACCGTGATTATCTTCGAAGCTTAGGCCTACGTGTGTAGGCCTACTGTGCATAGGAAAATTAACGAAATCAAAGCCACGAAAATCAAAATTACACGAGGAGTTACCGACTTAATCATGTGACTTAATTCCGACTAAACAACGAAATTATGAGAACTGGAATATAGCCTACAGTCAATGAGATGGAACAGGATATGAAAACAACAATATAACTATGAACTCCCTTAGCATTATTCAAACGTGTATACGCGTGAATTCTGTAAATTAAAAACTGAATAGGATCAAGAAAGAAAATACGAAGCAGTACGTTCAATTATAGGCAAGGCTTCACGTCGAGGTTGCACTACAACTGATGAAGTTCCCGCAAGATTAAGTGTTTCAATCTGTAAGGTAATGTTGTTGATATCATGAATGCTCGAGTGTTGCAGCAAGCCCACATACATACATTAATGCATACAATGTTATTGCAGACATCTTCAACATACGCGTAGTTTAGCATATAATACCTGTGATCGTCCACAATACATATATGCAGGTTCTGAGCGCCGACACACCCAGAGCGCCGACGCATGCCAGTCCGTACAACGGTTAAAAAATAGCTGCTAAATGTAAGAACAGTTGAGAGGCAATAGGACCAGCATCATGCACATTACAATACAGCGCCTCGCACAATACAAATTAACCCTGCAAGTTCCAGTGTCGTCACTTGACATGACACATTTTGCTCAACTTACCTGACCAAAGCGCTCGATTACGCCACAAATACA
Organism: Chamaedrilus cognettii; assembly: GCA_034695025.1. Lineage (NCBI taxonomy): Eukaryota > Metazoa > Annelida > Clitellata > Enchytraeida > Enchytraeidae > Chamaedrilus > Chamaedrilus cognettii. The sequence goes on along the minus strand of JAQIWG010001869.1, from coordinate 9,355 downwards.
AGTTCATACAAATCGTGTGAAAACTGGTTTTAGGATTCGACGCGAGACGCGAGTCATGAATCGCGATGCTAATATCCCTGCACTGTCGTCATCAAATGAGTGGATTTAAAAAAGAGTTAAATTTGTTCAACTGCTTAAGATTCAATAATACACGAACGAGCATGTCATGATCATCCAATTAGCCCATGGCTCAAATGAGGGGCCAGTTGCATCAAGCGTCAAGAATATGAGATATTCTAAATATAATTTTTCATCCGTTAGCAGATGTATAACTGGGAGAAACCCTTCAGCACTCGATTCTGCTCTGACTCAGCGCGCGAGAGCGCACAACAGCCATTGGCGTGGCGCGGGTGGATCCAAAGGTCGGGCCAGGCCAGGGGCAGTAGCGTCCGGTGACACTAAAACTCACGCGCTAGAGACAGTGTTTTCTAGACATTTCTATTCGGCTCAAAAGTCGAGATCGGAAGAAGGGGTATGCTGACGGACACTTTTTCCCGTTTCATGTAGAAGAACTCAAACCGGGAGGGGAGGCTTAAATCGAAGATTTATTCCTAAAGTTGCTATACCGCACTATCCGCTACAGCCTAAACGGTCGGGCCACTACAAATTAAAGGTCGGATGAGTTGGGCTAGTGTAACCTTAAGGTCGGGCCCGACCTGGCCGTTATATGACTTCCATTAAGAATTACGCGTCACCATAATATTAATAGATTACTCCGTGTGACTTGGCAGTGAACAGTCCGCTGTATTATAGCGTGTAGGAGCAACGTGACGTGTCATCGTGTGCCGACAGTAGACGCAGGGCTTCAGTTGATAGGCGTCTTGGCGTCTATGACGTCAGAAAATGTGACAAAGACGCCAAGAAATCGGACCCGGCGTCTTGGAACGCAATAAAATGTACACACGGCGTCTCGGATTTTAAGGATCTTGGTGTGTATGTAATTGCACTATATACATATTGGGTCATTCATAACTGCTTCTCCAGTAAATAGGCCTACTCCCTGCAGGCTGGGGAACAAAGAATTGGCTTGCAGCCGAGTGCCCCCGGGGCAAGTCGTACAAGGCTAATAAGGAAGGGGAAGCAGTTTTGTACCGGCTCCCTTGCAAAGAACCGGACTGTATAGTCTTTGTGCTACGCACAAAAAACAATATCCCTTGGCCTAAATGAAGATCCTGGCTACTCGAGACGACTAAATGTCTGGCGGTGGCGTCTGAACGCCACAAATGAAACTTAACGGAAGCCCTAAGTGTAAGGCAGCTTCGTACTTCAACCACACGTCCGCACTATCGTCACATTTCGCTCTAGATATCAAACCAGTCACGCTAAATCTGATAAAAAATTGTAGATCAAGGATACACTTTAAAGGGACAGTCCGAGCTAAAAAATAGTTAACAAAAGCGTCAAAATGTTGTAATTTTTAAAAACGATTTCCGGCCGGAAGTATGTTTAATTAGAAAAAACGTCACTATCCTAGTATATACCGCAATAAAAAATTAGTTAAATAATTATGGAAAGTAGGACAAGAAAAAATTAAGGATCAGTTGCTCCCGTGTAACATTAGGCTTTCCGAGTTCGTGAGATGAGATATCATAAAGTTACTGTTATATTTCTAAGTTGTTTATATTTCTAATCGCTGCAGCGACAGCGCGTGTCATCTGGAGTCGTTTGTAACGCAAAGCAACATTGCAGCTGTCTCGCTGTTTGCCTATTTCAGGTAGAAATTGACTCAATTTTCGGCTTGTGTTCTCGCCCACAAAAAACCTCGGAGTGTGCCTTTAAAAGGATATCTTACACCAGGTGGTGTCCGCGATCTGCAAGTTATCAAAGTGTGCGATCTTTTGCAATTCATTTTCCACCGCAGTGGCGCATAATGTGTGCCGCAAACTGCACCTGCTGCACAATACTGTACACTACGAAACGGTATAATTGCTAGATAATTAGAGTAAGTAATATGCGCCTACAATAATAGCGACGCGCACCATGATTATTGACAATGATTCCTTAATTAATCCTTAATTAATAATTAATCCTTAATTAATAATTAATCATTAATTAATAATTAATCCTTAACTAATAATTAATCCTTAACTAATAATTAATCCTTAACTAATAATTAATCCTTAACTAATAATTAATCCTTAATTAATAGTTAATCCTTAATTAATATTTGATCCTTAATTAATAATTAATCCTTAATTAATAATTAATCCTTAATTAATAATTAATCCTTAATTAATAATTAATCCTTAATTAATAATCAGCTCGAATGAGCTGATTCAGCTCATTTGAGTCGCACGGACGCACGTCCTCCCACCGCATTATGATGATGTTAGCAATTCGCCGGTACCTTCGATGGAAGCCAAGCTGAATTTAAACGTTGGCTATATTTTTATAGACCTGGATATCTTAAATGCGGACATCATAGATACAGATAGCATAGCCGCATATTTGATTCACATAGATAGCATAGACACAGATATCAATGATTGAAAAAAATGTAACTGTCAGATAAAAAAAAAAATTATTCCCCTACGACTGAATTTTTGCGCCATGCATAATTATGGCCGGCTTTTCGACCTAATCGCGATAAATATAGTATAGGGGTGAGGGCTATCATGGTAGGCCTATTGACGCTAATCCTATTATTTTCACGAGGCCGACCATTATAGATTCGATAAACTGAATTTAGCGCATCGTTTAATTAGCCTATCTTAAGAAGAAAAAGATGCTCTGCATTGCATCAGCGTTGGTGAACCAACGGAGTGCATGAAGGAAGTATTAAACCAGTAGTGGCAACTGGCAAGTTAACCAGTAGTGCATAGTAATCAGCATCTTTTTATATACATTATTTACAATAGTGTATTATGATCATATATGAATATTGGATAGTATAATGTGTATGATGAAATATATATTCAGCAGCAGTCGGCTATAAACCTATATTTTCTTGGTCATTGTCATAACCCGTCTCTCATTATTTCACACAATCGGTAGGCCTATTAAGTTTTCATTTTCAAATGTTAGGAGGAATGGCGTGGCGCTCTTGGACATAGCGTAGCGACTCCCACTAAATCAGTCTAACAAACTACTGGATGGTAGGCCTGCATGCATTTTCTGATTAAAGATTTATTACATAATTACTTGAAACATAATTTTGGAACTCGTTTTAAATAAATAAAAAAAGAAATTAGGGAAGTAATTACACGTTTTTATTAGCGAATTCGACGATGCTTAATTTCAGAGTTCAAATTGCATTCGCCTCTTCAACCGAACGAGCGCAGCTAACCCTTAACACACCAACACGAGTGGCGAGCGAACGCCGGTGAGCACGTGACTTGAATACTCGGCATTCATTGGCCGCCACTTCAATCAGGCAATGGCTCTCTCCACCAACTCCTCCACGCCACCGCTCCACCAATCAACGCTCAGCCCGAACGGTTGGCATGGCAACGATGACGTCATCACCGCGGCGTTCAATTCCACGGCGGAAGTGGCGTACTACGACGAGGAATCGTACGAGGCTGACTACGCGTGCAATCTGTACGACTTTATCATAGAGGCTGTGCTGATGGGCGGGCTGTGCGTGTGCGGGTTCGTGGGGAACACGCTCGCGACGCTCTGCCTCTGGCGTGACACGTCCAAGAGCGCCACACCCTTCCTCCTCGTTTCACTCGAGGTGCGTATACGAGCATTTGATATTACTAGCAGCCCGTGCCAATAACCAGCAAGCCCCTATTCCGGAGCTCATAAGACTCGAAGTCCGTCTATCGAAGCCCATCAGATCCGTGCTGGTCGAGCAAAGATCTTTTATCGCCTCGGTGAACGATTGTCTTTTGGTTTCAAAGAGCAATGTCAGAAGCCTAATGTTAAGCTCTGCCCACCGCGATAGAGGCGACGCGACAGACAAGCAAAGAAAGAACGCTTTATAAAAAGTAAGAGCAAGATAGTGCGAGGTCGACCTATGTTCTTTTTCTTTGGCGTTGTGCTACCTAGTTTGCACGCTCAGTAATAAAACATAAATGGGGGCTGTGGCTCAGCTTGCAAGCAAAAACAAAGAGAAAAAACACGGGCTATTTCTGAGGATTTGAGCCATCGCATTACATATGCAATAATTTTTTGACTGTTGGCCAAATCTCCCACGCTTAGACTAGATATGCCTCATAGTGTCCACTGGTGTGCAGATGTTCGTCATGCTCTTTCTTCTCACGGTGCTGCTGCTGCTGTTTCTGCTGCTGCTGCTGCTGCTGCTGATTGAGATGCGCGTGTGCAGGTGTTTGACACGCTATTCCTCCTCACGGTCCTCTTATTGCGAGTCATCACGACCATCGCGACGTTCTATCCTGGCAGCGCCCTACAGCCGGGCCTCGCCGGCCTCGCGCCCTACATCGGCAAGTACGGCTACCCGTGCGCGCTGACCGCAGAAACCGGCACCATCTACGTCACGCTGCTCGTCACCGTCAACAGATACATCGCCGTCTGCAGGTCCGCGGGGCCTCGGGGACATTACCCCCTGGAGGCCGGGGAGGAAAGAATTGAAGAAGAAGCGGTTCTGCGCGTGGCCCTCCGCGCAGAACCGGACTGTAATAGTCATCGTTAATGAACATGGTCCTTAAATTTATAAAACCACCACCACCGGAACATAGCTTGCAGCATAGTTGTGAAGTTCGAACTTATCAAACTTTGATTTTCGGTATAAAGTTCGAACTTTATCCTTGCTTGGGCCATAATCACAACAACGATATTGAGATATCTGACTGAAGGTACCATGGGAGAGGCAGCTGACAATTTGGTTAACCTTGAAATAACGATCAGTCATTGTGATGAAGCTGCGCCGAGAATTGGGGGTTCGAATCGACGTCTGCCCAGCTTACAGGAAATCGGTCCATCTAAGTCCGTTAAGGGTTTGCATGAAAACGTAGTCAGCTAAAGCGATTTTAAACGATAATAGAAATATGCTGCCCATAACTATTGCTGTAATCTTCCAGTGCCATAGGACCATGGAGCAGAAAAGTTACTCGCTAAGCTGGCACCACTAATGGGTTCCAAGCCCCATCCGCAACTTCGCTCTAGAAATTAACGTTTGATTGAAGTTGACTTCATCTGGAAAGCTGCGTTCATTTCCGTGTTTTTTGTCCGCGCAGCTTTGACGGCTACAGCGACAGCATCCCGCAGCTGCTATAGGCTGCTGCAGGTCTTTTATTGTGAATAACTGCGCGCGGTTCGACTTGAGCGAGCTTTATAGCGACGCCTCCCATTTGGACGAATTGGACTTTGACGGTCGCGGCGGCGGCGTTTGACGAAACTGCGCCATTAGCAGTCACAGTTCAATGTGCGCTTTGATCCATGACTTCCGCTCGAGAAACAGTTCTGCGAAGAACGGATGGAGAACGTACTTTGGTCGGAGCCATGTTGATGGGAATGCTGTGAGCTATGCTGAAAGAAATGTTGTAAACTGCAGAGTAAAATCGAATTTACGTTCAAATCTCCAAGTGCACAATTCCACGAATTACGTCAAGACTCAGTAATATAATACTGCCGACATTTGATTCTTCAGTCCACTGCAACACGCGATCACTTAAGGATATAAAAAAAAAAAAATTACATTGGTTAAAAAACTTAATAAACTTATCATAGGGATGACAATTTCAAATTAAATCTAAAAAGCAATGGAAATAAATTGTTTTAGTACGATAAAGTACATATATGACGTCATTTACTCATATCATTACTGCAGTGTGATTATTTTGCTAAGTTATGCATATTGTGTGTATGGGGCTCAGTTTTTCTATGAAAAGTTATGTGAATAATCTCTGATTATTAAAATAACTCACCAATAATATCGAGTTATTTGAATGATCTTCGATGTGTTATATGCGATCTGATTTGATCGTGACGTCATATCTGTTCTTTGGCAATTTAAAACTAAATAACTCTCGATTGAACAACTGGCTATTAGGGTTAGTTGCTCAATAGTGTTATTTGGTTTTAAATAGTTGTAGAGCAAAAATGACGTCACGAACCAATCAGATAGCTCGAATTACATCGCAGATCATTCAAAAAACTCTCCATGGAGCAACTGGGTCTGAGTCCGAGACATTGTCGAGTTATTTGCATGATCTGAGATCATTCAAATGTCTCTCGACAGAGCAACTGGCCTGAGAGTCGCCATCTGCAGGCCGTACAAGCCGTGACCATTGAGTCCAAACGGAATATCTCTAGATTCTGGGTATCTCAGGAAACATTCTCCCGAGATTCCATTTTTTGACAAATTATCCCCAGCTCCCATTATAGACTGCTCCATTTTATAAAAAATATATCTTCAGATATCTGGGGATTGCGCCAAGAATTTGATCCCTCGATCACTGAAATATCCCTCGATCTAGTGATATATCCCTTGAGGTGGCATCACTGCCCGCAGGCCGTACGAGGCCAGCAACCTCGGGTCCGTGTCCAACGCGCGCATTCACGTCGTCATCGTGACGTTATTCGCCGTCCTCTTCAACCTGCCGCGCTTCTTCGAGTATGACGTCGTGGCGGTACCCGGAGGGCCGCACGGACCTTACGGGCCACACGGGCCTCACGGGCCGCACGGGCCGCACGACACCTGGTCTAACGACACGGCGCTTGACGTCGGGTCGCGCTGGCAGCCAGGCGCATTCATCAATGACACAACGCAGCTCGAGTGGCGCGCCGAGAAGTCCTGGCTCCTGCACAACCATGTGTACCAGGTAGTTATGGTTCCGTTAATAGGCGTGGTATTGTCTATGACGCCATAAAATTTGACACAGACGCCAAAAAATCGGATCCCCGGCGTCTCCGGAAGACAAAGATCGTAGACCCGCATCTTCAGACGCCAGAATGCCTGATATGAAGAATATGGGCGTCGCTGTACTAGCATGGTGTGTATTGATACGTTTGCATACATTGTACGCGTCTGGCTGTAACGCCAGAAAATGAAGACGCTGGAGTTTCGAGACGACACAACAAACGTCAAGATCTTGGGATCTGGGCGCCAGAAAGCACGCTTAAACGAAGTGCTGTTAGGTTATTAGAAGGCATTAATGTTGATGATACTAATAGCAGAAGTATCAGCAGGTCTGGCGCAATGTGCGCTCACCAGTACAGTGCGCATCAGTGCGCATAATAAAAGTTTAAAAAACATTTTCATAATATCTTAATTGATTTTAAATATCTTAATTGATCACACGCGGTGATTTTAAAATGTCGTCTTATATTACTTGCTCACTCTAGTGAGTACACGTGTTTCAAAGCGTATCTGGGCATGTCTACGGTTTATTATCTGCATCCCAATTCAGTAATCTATCCCTGCCTTGCAAATGAATAGCATTAAAGCTAATTTTTTTATTAGGCGACTAAGACAATGCACAATGTGACAAGTCCCTAAACCTAAACAAACACCCTGTATAGGCCTTACTCCCTCTGTGTAAGTCGTCTACACAAACACCCTTAGGCCTATTCCCTCTATGCAGGCCCTCTACAGTTTACACAAACCATGACTATACTCCCTCTGTTCAGTTCCTCCATACCACATCTTCTACTCTCTGTGTTCAGGTCCACAACACGAACTCCTTCTCTACTAACTCTGTACTGATCCTCTACACAAATTGTTGCGGTTTTCTCCGGTAAAGCGAATGATTAGAAGCATTGGGGACGAAACGACCTCAACCTATTCTCAAACTTTAAATGCGTAAGAAGTCCGACTCGCTCGATTGGAGCCGGGCAGCGAATACGAGTGCCAAGTGGAACACTTTTTGTAGGCAGAACTGGCGCTGCGGGATGAACTTCTACACTCCAGATCCTCTAAACTATCCCAATCTCTACTATATCTGCACAGCTCCTCTACACAAACACACTCTACACTCCCTCTGTAGGCCTACAGATCCCCTACACCATCCACCTCTTTACTCCCTCTGCGCAGCTCCTCAACACTCTCTCAGTAGGCCTATACAGATCCTCTACACCATCCCCACATCTACTCCCTCTCCACAGCTCCTCTAGACAAGCAACCTCTACTCGCTCTGCACAGATCCTTTACACAAACAATGACTATTTACTTCTGTGGTTCTCCCTCTGCACAGGTCCTCTACACCAACATGCTGTACTTCCTCGTCATGTTCCTTATCCCCCTCGTCTCCCTCCTCTTCCTCAACTGCCGGCTGGTCGCCGCCCTGCGCGTCACTCGCCGCCGCCGCGAGTCGCTGCAGCGCCGCCGCAGCGACTCATCGTCTTCCCTCAGCGGCGGCGGCGGCAGTCGGTCGGAGGACGACATCACGAGGACGCTCGTCGTCGTCGTGCTCGTCTTCGTCGTCACGCAGGCGCCGGCGCTCGTCACGCAGGTCCTCGCCAGCGTGCTGCAGCGCAGAGACGAGGTGGGTGGACGCTGTTTATGGGCCACGTAGTGGTGGTGGTATCGATCCCGCTCCAGGTCCGCGACGTCGGGCCCCACTCCCCCCATGTCTCATAGAACGCCAGCCGCCTCTCCCATGTTTCCAGCAGGGCCGTCGCCCTCTCAGGGTCATTCCACAAATTCAGTGGGGTGAGTTGTGTGTCCACGGCACCATGTTCGTATCATCATCGTGACCTCGTTATGACTTCAGTATTTCTCCTCCGTTTTTTGATGCTAGTATAGGTTGGACGTTTGCAGCCACGAACACACGCCCTTAAGCGCCCTGACCCCACAAAGGTACACTGGGACACTGGTGGGCATTCAGGGGGAGAAAGCGATTATGACGACTTAACCAATTAACGAGATGACGATATCGGTCCAGATCTGCGTTGGTCCCGTCACACGCAAGTTCTAGGCACAACTAAAGCCAGGTCTAGGAGACTAGGCATCAGACAAACTCTGGCTCCACCTCCCCAACTCCGGCAAGTTGCCCCGCTCTTCATAATCGTCACCCGCTCGTCCTAACACCACCAGACTCAAGCATCGTCTCACCCCGTAGCGTGAGGGGGGGCAGGCGGTGCACTAGCTGCCCCCCTATGCACCCCATGCTCTCAGAAAAGTTAACATTAGCCTATGCTGTTTGCCTCCCTGCTAAAAATTCCTGCCCCCCCCCCTGCTGAGAATGGTCAGGCTACGGGGCTGCACCGTCTCAAAGCCACGTGGGCGAACCATTAGCACAAGATCATGTTCTGTACAGTTCGTGGCCTGTTGGAGCATATTTTTTTACAGATTTGATGCTCTTCCTGCCGTTATGTGTCATATGCATTTTTTACTCTGCTGCATGAGAAGGGATGGCCGCAGGATGTGAAGCCAGAGATCTCGCCCCTTGAGCTCTAGTCCCTTGCAAAAAGTTGTCTAACTTCTTAATTTAGCTTTCACTTTCATCGC
>JAQIWG010001868.1:0-22481 GCA_034695025.1 Chamaedrilus cognettii | reverse complement strand
TGCCTGTTACAAGGTGCCTGTTACAAGGTGCCTGTTACAAGGTGCCTGTTACAAGGTGCCTGTTACAAGGTGCCTGTAATAGTACTCCAAACCGTCCGAGTGTGCAACACGGGTCTACCTACTCCGGCAGCTAGGCCTGGACGATTGGTGGCGCATCAGACTAACCTTTTCGCCGCTAAGACAACAATCATGGCGCTATTCCGGTTGTTACGGGCCCCTCGGGGACCTCATGTTGTTGCACAACGGCTGAGTGATGGACCAACCGTCACTCTACACTTGGCACTCATTGCGTCGTCAGTGTTTGCATTACGAGGCTCAGCGTTGTCATCAATCTCAGCCTCACGAACTGTCGAGTTGTAAACAAAAGTAAGCAATGAGGCCTTCGCATTTAAAGACCTCGGCTGTATTCAAGTTATCTGCTGCTAACCTCTTCGACAGCGAAGTGTCCAATGCGAATCGTAGTAGTAGTTTTGCACGATGTCACGCTATTGGACAATTGACGCGGCTATTCGTGCAACTAATGTAAACATCTAGCCGAAAAATAATCATGCCGAGTTGGGTTGATTTTCGATTATTCTGTTTAACGTCCGTTTTGTTTCTGGAGGCGACGCTGCGCGGGAGCACGGAGACGATCGTCGTGGACGCGGGCGGGGGCCTGGGGCGGAGGTTTGACGGGGTGGGGGCCATCTGCGGCGGGGGGGTGGGTACCCACAGCTGATCCGTGGCTGCTTGGGACTGTTTCTGAAACAGTGTATTAATGATTAGGGTAATTTAGAGTTATAAACTTATCATTAGGCCTAGCTAGTGTTTATATGGTTTACTCAAGGAACTTAAAATTAAAATTTTATTTATAATTTATAATTAAATTGTTTATTCCCTGGCCTGCAAGGGCAAGCTTCATTTTCCTTCTTGTTATATGTAATATACAAGGGGAGTCACTATATTCTGTATAGTGAGGCACGTATGGACGTAGCGGAGGCGGGAGTCTTCCCCGTGGGGCACACCAATTACAACCGTCCACAACTTGATTGACAGGGTCGTGACCTACACACATTCAATCGCAATAATTCAAAGTGATTATCCATAATTTAAATCAACTTCCGTTTTTGCTTAAAAGGTCCTTCTTTCTACAGAATTGCGAAGTGTATTCATGCGTGTTCTAGGCTTCTATTTCTGCGGCAATATAGGGTGAATGCATATAAATTAAGGTGTCTATATTTAAATAAAAGAATTGAGCAATGTTTGCACCTGGAACTGTGCTCTATGTTCGCTGTGTGTGCAGGCCACGTCGAAGCTGCTCGTTAACTACCCAGAGCCTCAGCGCAGCGACATTCTCGACTTTCTCTTCAAGGTGCCCCCCCTCCCTCCACTCGCATTCTCGTTAAATTGAAAGACTTATGGTCCACGTCTGCAGTATAGACGCAACACTGCGGTTAGACTGTGTACTGGCAGCCGTGCAGATATGTTACTGATTCAATGGCAATAGTTATTAATTTTTAGTAACACTGTCACTGTGTTAGCTGGCTGGCTGGCTATTTCAATATATTCCTTATATTCATCGTATTCAAAATATGCAATATATTCGTTATATTCAATATATTCATTATATTGAACATTATTACAGTTTCTTAGATTGTAATGGCTGCTCGACCGTGTCAGACTGTATGTGTGTCTGCGTGCGCGCGTGTTCGTATCTAGGTGCATGTGTGTGTGTAGCCGAGCCACGGCGCCGCGCTGCAGATACTCAAGGTTGAGATAGGAGGCGACGCTCAGAGCTCAGGCATGATGTCATTCACACTGTTGATGATGTAATGGTGTTCTGAGAAATCCCCTTTTATGCATTGCTTTAATACTTTATTGCATTTATGTGTGGTTTGATCTATCAATTATGGACACGCTGCTTATAATATAGAAATATGAACTGTTAGGAAGAACGTATTAATAATTCCTTTAAATAGTTGCTTCTAGTGCGATTTTATTGAATGTTTGACACCATTATTTGCAGAGGGCACCGAGTCGTCTCACATGCGCGAGCGCTGGGATGAGAACTACGCACGCGGCTATGAGTGGTGGCTGATGCGCGAGGCCAAGCAGGTCTGTAGCGTGCGGCTATTGATCGATATTGGAGTAGAATGAATAGTATAATGATAAAAATGTGTCACGTGATGAGAGCAGGACTAACAGCAGCTGCGATTTGCGAGTAGGAATTAGTAAGCTGGGCTAGGATTTGTTGTCAAAAGGTGATAAAAAGGTGTGTAAACAAGCAATTAGCAATTTTTAAAGTGTGTAACATGAAAGTTACTGATATTGAATGTTTGATGTGCGCAGCGCAACAAGGACATTTTACTGTGCGGGCTGGCGTGGGGGTTCCCCGGGTGGCTGGGGGGGGGTCGGTGGAACCCGTACCACAATCGGACAGAGACCGCCGAGTACGTCGTCAGCTGGGTGTGGGGGGCGCGGCAGCACCACCAGCTCGACATTGACTGCATTGGGGTGCGACCCCCTCACTTCTCAGCATGGGCCTTTTTGACATCTTTTTTATTCAACCAATCTCTCTTTTAGAAATGCTGTGTGGGACGTTTGAACACTTTCTGCCATCTCATTTTTGGTAAAGTAATCTTAAAGAACGATTATTCAAAAAATTGAATTAATACATTGATGGGAAGAGTAACATGTATATAATAAGTTTGTTATATTATATTATTTTGAAACGTTTGTAAAGACGTATATGTGTTTGCTGTTTATTTTCTGGTCGCTGGCTTTTGTTCTATGTTCTCAATGTTCACTGTCAAATTTCAGATTTGGAACGAGAAGCCTTATGACATCGAGTACATCATGGTAATATATTAGAGATTACGTATTAGTTGCAGGTATTATCTTAGATTAGTCATGATTTAAAATTAATGGAACCAAGTACTATCCTCGTGTCTAGATCCTCTTGTTTGTCATGTATAAATAACTATGAAGTCTGTTGTCACGACTAGACCCTGTGGCTAGCTCGTCCTGTATACACAATCACCAGGCCAGTCCTTGTGTGCAGACCCTGCGGCGTGTGCTGGATGCGCAAGGGTTCAGTGGTGTGCGTGTGGTGGCTGCAGACCTGCTCCCTGCTGGAGCCTGGTCCATCGTGGACCACCTCGCCAGGGACCCGGTTCTCAACGCTTCCATCGATGTCATCGGGTACTGTAGGGGACTTCCACAGTGTGACACACACTGCTGCTGATCGCTCCTACTTGCTTGATTGTAATATCGACTACTGCCATTGACGAAAATGATACTTTGAATTTTGGCTAAATGACTGTAAATTTTAAATGATTTTGTATGTATGTATGTATATTGCACTTTTAACGCACCAAGAATGTCATGCAAACGGAGATGGAAAAACATCGTTTGCTTGAATCGTAGGTGCGATTTTAAAATAGAAGTTGCTTAATTACAGTTATATATATTTTTTACTTTTGATCAGACTTATATTGGTATTTCATGGCACCCTTGGAGTCCCCAAGCTCAGTCTTATGGCAAGCCCCTATGTATATATGCCTGTATGTGTGCATGTATGTGTGCATGTCTGTGTGCATGTATGTGTGCATGTATGTGTGCATGTATGTGTGCATGTATGTGTGCAGGGGTCACTACACAGGGACATACAGCAGTCCCCAGGCCCAGACTTGTGGCAAGCCCCTCTGGTCCTCTGAGGACTGGAGTCACGCCAACACTGAGGACGGAGCGGGCTGCATGGCGCGGGTAGAGCCTGTCAGCTAGCATAGTAAAGCCTGTCAGCTAGCAGAGTAAAGCCTGCCTGCCAGCTAGCAGAGTAAAGCCTGCCTGCCAGCTAGCAAAGTAAAGCCTGCCTGCCAGCTAGCGGAGTAAAGCCTGCCTGCCAGCTAGCAGAGTAAAGCCGGCCTGCCAACTAGCAGAGTAAAGCCTACTTGCCAGCTAGCAGAGTAAAGCCTGCCTGCCAGCTAGCACAGTAAAGTCTGTAAGCTAGCAGAGTAAAGCCTGCCAGCTAGCAGTGTAATCAATTTTTGAAATGCTTCTCTAATAGATATTTCATGGCACCCTTGGTATTGTATTAAATGTCATAACGTTTAATAGAAAGCATTAATGTTCAAAGAGAGTGTTTGTCTAGAAATGCTTTGGTTCACTTTGCAGCTGCTCAACAGAAACTATATCAATGGACTGATGACAAGGTGAGGACCGGTTTCCACCCACTGCATGTCTCCACTCAAATACCTGCTATCAATTAATCGTGTCTTGCTATTGTTGCGTGTAACGTATTAAATTATGCACGCGATCACTTAATATGTTGATGTTTATATCGAGATGCATTGAAGGAATAAAACGCATTGTATTGTATTGTCAATACATATTTAGTACATATAGTAATATAATCAATCAGGTCAAACGTATAGGTGTTTGCATTTTTTTTTTATATTTGTGCGTTCTTTAACTGCCGGTCGTATGCCCATCTTTTGTAACTGGTTCAACGGCAGATATTCATTGATCAATGTCAAATATTAAGAAGGTGTCAATCTGCACAATAAAAAATTTGGTTGTTGGCGGTTTTTTGGAGTTTAAGGATCGCTTATAGTAACAAAGACTTTTGCAGATTGAAGAACCGCCCCCCCCCCCTCTTTAGTCGCCTTGTACGAATCGTCTGTGGAGCTCTGAGCTGCTGCCCTAGTCTCTTTTTTCCCCAGTCTGCTGCAGTTAACGGTGATTCTTGAAGGCAGAGGACGAGTTAAAACCTAGCATGAATACTTTGAATAAAAATTAATAGTTTAATAGTAATGTTTTTAAAAAGGTGTTGTTAATTAATTAAATGATGCTGTATTTCTGTGCAGAGGGTTGAGAGTGCGTGGTGTGTTGTTGCTCAGTTTGATAGCGTGGAACCTCATCTATAGCTACTACCCAGCCCTGGACTACCCCACCAAGGGCCTCATGACGGCCAACCAGCCCTGGGGGGGGTACTACGAGGTCAACCCCCCTATCTGGGCCACCGGTCAGGCTACATTCATTTTCAGTCATTCTTTACGGCGAGTGCTTAAACTTGAGCTCTGGTGTGTGCTATAATGTTTTTTCTAAATTTATTGCACACCATTTTATAATCTTACTGCACTATGTAAGGTGTCCTAAAGGTTGCAGACTTTGAGTGAGTGTATGGGTTGTGGTAATTGTGTGAGGAGTGAAACGCTGCGCGCGTGTGTGTATGTGTGTGTGTATGTGTGTGTGTGTGTGTGCGCGTGTATGTGTGTGTGTGTGTGCGTGTATGTATGTGTGTATGTGCGTGCGTGCGGCATGCACGCGTCTGTGTGCAGCTCACACGACCCAGTTCACACGGCGAAGCTGGATGTACCTACGTCACGGGGCGGGGGTGGGGGTGCTGGAGGGCGGGGGCAGCGTCGTGTCGCTAGTCAGCCCTGACCTCGCTGACCTCAGCATAGTCGTCGAGACCATGGTAAGGCATGTTGTTATGTATATACAAAAGATGTGTCTTTTGACCGAATGTCGAAACGGTGCATTTCGAAAACCAATGACAAATGGCATGAATGAATGTCAGGATAGTGGAGGCGGTTTTTGAGGTTTAGGAGCCGTGTTTAGCAACTAAGACTAAGACAAAAATGAGCAGTTCAAACAACCCTTCATTAATTACATTTCACTACTCACTTCGGTGACTGGACTGGAGACCTATTCTCTTCTTGTCCCAGTCCGCAGGGGATAGGACCGTACTTAATAAAGGTGTGTATTTGCAGGAAATAGGACTGGTTTGTTTGTTAGCTTTTAAAATGAAGCTTATTGCGCTAGTGAACCCTATCGCTGAGCTGTACATAGTTTGGACTACTTTCTGTGTGGCAGGATACGTCATCGGGGCAGTACTGCGTCCAGCCGCCCGCTGTGCCGAGTAAAGTAGTCCCTCAGAACGTCACACTAGCACTGCACGGCAAACTGGTGCGTCGAACCAGGATCAATGTCAATGATGTGGTCTTTTTTGTAATTTTATATCTGTGAAATAAAAAAACCTTCATTGATGAAATGTTCATAAGAGCACACCTCGTCACGAGCTCACAGGATTCACTCGTGTCCACGCCCTCCTACTCTGCTTACTGTACCCCCTGCAGGTCGGGGACAAGGCATAGACTTGCAGCTCATAGCTTCCCGGGCGAGTCGTAAAAGTCGACTAAAGAGGGCAGAGTGGTTCTGTGGCGGCTCTCTTGCACAGAACCGGACTGTAATTGTTTTCGTTACTACACAGAGTCCTTAAACTATTAAAAAGACTAAAAACTGCATACTCTCCATACGCTGTGCAGGCTGACATCCAGTCCCTCAACCTGTGGCGCACTCTGCTGCGCGACAACTCTTCTTCCCAGTTCTTCACCGACCTTGGCGTCATAAAGGTCTGCGCGCCGCTGTTGCTTCTTGGCCTGACCCTACTCGTTTTAAAAGGCGTTTATATAGGTGAGCAGAGAATTTTAGTTCATTTTCTTTTTAAACACAATTTTCATTAGATGTGAGTGATGCATTATTTGGTATTTCTGGCTGTTTGATTGTCAGCTTTAAAAGGATTTTGTAATGCATAATTTTAAAGTAGTATTTTCCTAAGGCGTTATTTGTATTCAATTGACCCAATAATGACAGTGATGTGTGTTTGTAGGTGACCAATGGCCAGGTGTCGCTGTACCTTGAGGTGAACGCCATCTACACGCTCACAACACTCACGTCGGGTCACAAGGCGCAGCCAATCGGAGTGCCCGCTCCTAAACCATTCCCTCTGCCTTACAAGGATGATATGAATGGTCAGCAGGCTTTTTGTTTATAGTGTTTGGTGCTACGTCCATGATCAAAGTGATTGATTAACAACGTCCTGCTTAGTTAATGGATGATTACAGCTTCTGTCATGTTAATTGATGTATGTAGTTTTTCTAGCGTATATTTATTTTTCAAATGAATAGAAAGATGTGCATCGAAGTTGTCGCAGCTTACCATACTGCAGCAGTGAGGCGCCGGTCGTTGTCCTACTGACCAGTTAATGGTTCTGCACAGAAGGTGACAGACACTAAGGAGTGTGTGAATCTTGTTGAACTATGCGCAGTGTGGTAATTAAAATGCCTCTACGGTATTTGATTTACGAGTGTGGACACCTCTATCCAAGATACGCCTAATGTTCTAATACTTAGTTTTGTTGTATAAAAATATACGCCGAGTACTCGAGGACTAGGTATTCTTGAATGTAGGATACGCCGAGTACTCGGAGGCATATCACTTCACACAGCAGGTTGGAGCCTTTGAGATACGCTCGACCAATGAACTTCGAGGAAACAAGGTCATGCGCCAGGCCGTCCTCAGCATGCCCATTCATTGGTGCCCCATCCAGCAGAGCCAGCCTATCGGCGTCATCGGCGACTACGATTGGTCCGTGCATCTGCGTGACCTAGTTTTAGTTAGCTCACTCATTTTGTGTTCATCAAACTCAGATTTATTCCTTTACGAATTATCAAATTGCTATGTATCGTCCGTTGCGTTGTAATTCTGACATTTTTCTTTTAGCATCGGCAGTGCTCATGCTCTTGTATCAAACAGTTGAGAATTACTGACCCAGGGTGATGCATATTTTTTGACTTATTTTTATTCCACTGCAACATAGAAAGTAGTTTAGTTAAACTATAATAGCGACTGAATTTTTTTACGTACTATAAATTAGAATCGCTATGAAGTTTAATGAGGCCTTTAAAGTTTCTTTACTTTATAGACTTGTATATTGTGCTATAATTGTAATTCTTCTATAATACTGAGTTCTAGTTATTTGTGTGCATATCGCGGTTGGTACAGCATGGCTAAAGCTAGTATTAGTCCGCACTGATATGTTCTGTGTGCGTTCAGGGATGACGTGCGAGTGAGTGTGGATGTGTGGGTGCCGCGCGTCAACGGTTCAGGGGGGGTGCACGTGGGGGCGCGTGTCGACAGGGGGGGCTGCTACACATTCCTCGCGAGGGGCGTCTTCTTCTTTCTGCTCGTCAGCACACAGCGCTTCGTCATCAGCACCGACCTCGGTGCGTCATTTCGATTTTATTGCTCGTTGACACCACAATTTAACATCAGAAAATTAACAGGAGTTAGTTCAGCTTGATCAAGTGATCAACATCGAGTAACACTTATATAGGACTGGCGTGCCAACATACAGTCTTGTTCTTGTTGCTGTTGTCATTGTTGTAACTTGGGAGAGATAGGAAAGTTTAAGAAAGATGGATTTTCTCTTTGAATATTCATTGCTTTCGTTTTAAATTTGTACCATAAGATAGGGAATTTGACGGATATGCGACCTGTGCATTTGCTTCAAAAAATGTGAAGTAAGCTGGGAGAGATGCTGATAGAAACTTTTTACCTTCCATGTACATGTATAGGCCTATACCTACATCATCAAAACACAAGAAAAGCTTGAAAGCAATAGCCAAAATTTTAACTTGGGGGGCTTGAAAACCAAACAGAAAGGGTTTAACACCCCCAAACTCTTTATACAAAAAATTTTATAATGTCAATTTTTAGCTTAAGTTAATGGACCTTGCATATTAACTGTGGGGGCTTGAAACGCAAACATGCCCCCCTGTTCGGACAGGGGTCTATGTCCATCCCCCCCATTGGCAGATGCACGGGGGGGGGGCGATGGCGGCGATGGAAGCGATTGCCTCCCCCCAAAGCTCTGCTGGGGGCGGAGAGGGGCGATCGCCCTCCCCCCCTCAGAAATGTGAATTTTATAATGCAGTGGAGTGGGTTTGAGGAAAAATTCTCGCCCCCCAACAGTTGCTTCTAAAGTGAATCCCCCCCCCAGAGGTTCAGGAAAGAAAAAAATTAATAGATGAAAATAGGATGGGCAAATTTTTTTGTCAGCAATTAAAATTGCCCCCCAGATGACAGACTGGATCCACCCCCCCGCCCCCTAGAACAGCTACCGAAGAGGGGGGAGGCACAGTTAGAGCTGTCGAGGATCCATGGAGGGCCTCGTATGACGGGAGATCAAACACCACGTTTAGTAACAGGACTTACAGGCTAATACGTTGTTATAAAAATACTTTAGATTAAAACAAAAAATGAACATACCTTGGTTAGAAAACGAAACTTATGTAGGTGTGACAGTATTAGACTAAATCTAAAAAACAATGGAGATTAAATTATTTATTGCAATTAAGGTCAAATATTTAATTATTTACTGATATCATTACTGCACAGTGATTATTTTGCAAAGTGGGTGATTGGACCCCACATTGCAAAATCATCGTAGTGCAGTAAAGAAATGAGTAAATACTTAAATATTTGACCTTAATTGCAATAAAAAATTTAATCTCCTTGTTTTTTAGATTTAGTCTAATACTGTCACACCTACATAAGTTTCGTTTTCTAACCAAGGTATCTTGGTTTTTTGTTTTAATTAACTTGTGGAGCGGTCATCTATTGTTTAGAATTTATGTAAAGTATAATTGCATTATACTTTACATCAATTTTAAACAATAGATGACTGAACAATAGTTTAGTGCTGAGACAGCATTGTTCTATCGGTTCACGCCTTTTTCTCGTTGATTGGCAGACGATTGTGGCACGTGAGTGGAAGTAGGTCGTGTGTGTGCGGAGTGTGGAGCTGAGTGTTTGTGTTCAGAGTGTGGAGCTGAGTGTTTGTGTGCAGAGTGTTGAGCTGAGTGTTTGTGTGCAGAGCGGACGATGTCAGTGTATGAGGGAAGTGTGGAGCTCCACTATGACCAGTGGTACTCGATGACCCTCGTCGTCAAGGTCTGTCTGCTGCTGTCAGCGCTCTCTGTGTGTCACTGCAGCCTCTGGTGCTGTGTGCTATCAGCACTCTCTGTGTGTTACTGCAGCCTCTGGTGCTGTGTGCTATCAGCACTCTCTGTGTTACTGCAGCCTCTGGTGCTGTGTGCTATCAGCACTCTCTGTGTTTTACTGCAGCCTCTGGTGCTGTGTGCTATCAGCGCTCTCCAAGTCAGTCGAATATAAATAAATCTTGTTCATACAATATTGATTCATATTTGATTGGTGGTCAAATAAAATTGAACTTCTAAACTGCAGTCTTTGTCTGTTGTAGCACGGTGTCTGTTGTGGCAGGACTTGTCTATAGTGGCAGGGCTTGTCTATTGTGGCAGGGCCTTGGCATCTAGTTGTAACTGTATTCTATGATTGTGTGATTTGTTTCAGGGCAACAGTACAAGCGTGCTATTGGACGGCCGCACTTTGTTTGTGGGTCAGGTCAAGGCCTCGCCGACCAATGGGTTTGTTGCGCTCGGCACCGATACGTTTGGATTGGCCGACTTTGACAATCTCTCCATCTCGGCCGCGTAGGAAGATGTAGTTGGAGGTGTAACGTTACGTAATCATTGATCAATAGGGAGGTGTGGACTGAACGGTTTGTGTTGCAGACTGGGGAGTAGGTTTTGTGGTTTAAGGACCGTGTGTAGTAACACAATATCACTGTTCAATGCCTCAGGACTATTCAAAGAATCGCTTCCTGTCAGTTCAAAATCCATTAGCGAAACCTTTAGTTGCCTTTTATGATTCGTTGTGGAAGGAACTCTGATCTGCAGATCTATCTCTTTTTGCCCCAGTCTGCAGGGGTATTGAGGCAGAAAATCTCAAGGATGAATGTCATTGGAGAAAGTTGAATGCGCTGTGTGTGGCGCACATCAACATCTTGCTCAACTCTTGCTCATTCCACCATGTGAACTCTTAAGTAGGCGCCACATGCATGCAGTCAGCATCCAGTGTCAACAGGTCGTGGTTCAATGCGTGTGAACACTGAACTCGCTTATATCCACCCTGCTGAATACCGCATTTAATTGTAGGGTGCAATTAGGGGTGAAGTGCAGAACAATTTAATTAGCATTACCCTTCGTTGACTGATATTTAACTGCGATTGATATTTATTGTTCAATTGGCTTACCACTCTGTGCTTCCTGTTTCCGATGCATATATGCGTTTTAGATGCATTTAGCGATTTTGAAAATATGCATTTAAAATATTGAATAGCTATAACATGGGTCAGCTACAGCTGTGTATTATCATTCTGTGGATCTTTTTTATAAGCATTGGGTTCCTAAGTTTGATTTCTGATTATTGAAACATTGAAACCGTGCCTCTGTTACCCAGTGCTTTCAATTGTTGGCTAATGCCAGTTTGAATGAAGATGTTTTAGCGTGAAGTTCATGGTCTGTGATGATTGGTTGTTTGTATATAATTATATGAAACGATGTCCGGCGTTATTTTTGTATGGTTGTTATGAGGGGCAGCGAGTACTCACGCTCACGGTGTTATAGTGCTGAATGTCGGAACTCGCATCAAAAGTGTTGCGGATGATTTATATTAAATATTTACTTTTTAATTGATACTATGTTGTGTTGTTCGCATCATTTCAATAAAACATCAAAAGTTCAACTAGAGCCGACTCATTGTCCACAGATGACTAGTCGATCAGTATCAATAACGAAGGACCGGTAACAGATCTAGACATTGTTGCGATAAGACCATAATTGTACAATCCATTCTGAATTAATTGTTGTAAACATTCTGAAAGTCTGAAACGTGTCTCTGGGTGGCTATAAAGTTACATATCTTTTCAAGTCGCTGTAGTATGAGTTTTTTGCTGTGCACGAATAAACATCTTTTACAAAGAATCTAAATTATCGGCGTGCCAGTCAGACATTCAATTCTATAATGTTACACACGACTTTTTTACAAACAGGTTCCGCACATATTGCATGCCCCTTTTTAGCGCACAGTCCTAGCGATGTTGCACACCACTTTATAGCGCACAGTCCTAGCGATGTTGCACACCACTTTATAGCAACCAGTCTCCAAGTTGGCATGAGATGAGAGATCAGGAGAGTCGCCGCTGTATTGTCTTGAGATGATCTTGAACGTTGTCAAGCAGCACAAGACTGAAACAGACGTACAGGGCTCCTTGTACTTATCAATAGGGTTTATATTTAAATCTTTATATTCATCATTCAGGCGGGACACAATTTAACGCACAAAACGATAAAAAGCTGCACACGCTTCTGAAAAACGTAGAATACTATATAAATACCACTATATATACACTATTAATATACTACATAAATTTCATTCCACATTTCTTGACGTTTTGGCACATAAACAGAATTTGAATATCAAATATTCAAATATCAGAAAGCTGATATTTGAATGTAAATAATCTAATGTTAAATGTGAAGAATGTAATCAATAGTACTTTCATGAATATGTTATTTTGACCGTCATAGATGATAATGAGTGTGAGTATCAAGTGCTGAGTCAGTGCACGTAGCTAGACGTGGCATACCTGCGCTCAGTAGCCTCGGCCCTGCAACGAAACAAAGAGACAAACAGATCAGACAAACAAGAAGACAAACAGATCATCACAGCACAAGCACAATTAGTGCTACATTTACGACTACAGACTGAATGAACAACAGCCCAGAGCTTCTCGGACGCGACGTAGGGGCCAATAGAGAATGGACATGGCGGTGAACATAGTGGTGAACATGGTGGTGAACATGGTGGTGAACATGGTGGTGAACATGGTGGTGAACATGGCTGGTGTTAAAGAACAAAGAGTATAATTACACAGCGTTTGCTTTGTGATTAACAGAGTACGGTCATCAATCACGGCTCAATGATGTTGAATACGTGACAGACAGACATACCGCTCCCTGACAACCGCTGAATAATTTTATGAATCAAATATAAATAACAAATTAGGCCTAGGCCTATACAAATAGAAATATTTCATGCGTTCGTACTTAATAAAATTAATATTGAACTTCGGGCATATGAGAAAATATTAATGATCCGAGATCACTACGTAGCGCGCTAAAAAGGTGTCAATGCGAACGATCCAAACTCGCTATGAAACGTGCAAAAAAAGGCGTCGACTGACTGAAACTGGAGATGAGAGACGAGCAGGCCCATGCGCTTGAGAGTCTGTCACACAGCACGCACAGCTCCACATGGACAGTCAGCATCGCGCGAAACAATGATAGAGTGCGTAAGAGCTGAACCAGAATATGGTAACAGCGCACTCAAATTCGCATCGCGTTGCTGCGTAATAGGAACACAAATGAATAATTTCTAAACTTCTTTGACAAAATTGATTCAATCGGAGCTGATTATATCAATTCAGAAACTTGTCCATCAGTGACGTCTCTAGTTAGCAAGAGACGCCACTGTTCAAAATTGAAATCATTTGATGGCACTGATCACCACACAGAGCGAACGAAAGCGCAGTCCGTACGGTGATAAGTAGGCTACTGCCCAAACCATTGCTAATATTTGTAAGACCAAGAAATCAAATTCACCGTGGAAGAGTTTTCAATAGCAACTTCTTGAGCAGCAAAGTTCTTCGCAGCCTTCTCCAACAACTGCAACACAGAGTGTTGCGTTAAATGCGAGAGTGTCAGAGTTAAAGCTGATGTGGAATGAAATTAATATAACATAATTATATAGGGCCTGCTTCTTTTCCTAGTGAAACGTACGGTAGCCTACCACGGCTATGGGGTGGGATGGGAGCAGAAATACGATACAGAGACTATTAGTGATTAGGCTCCTAACCCTTATAAAATTAAAATAACAAGTATCTATTCTCACTAAAACAAAAATTCAAAAACCCAAACGGGGCTAGGCGCAACCAGCAGCGCGCACCTCGTTTGACTTGGCTCCGCGCATGATCTGTCGCGTGAGGGACGCGAGGTCGTTCATGTTGAGCGCGAGGCGCTCCGTCAGACGACCCTTCGTCTCCTGGTTCCAACCCGTCGATGCCGCCATCCTTCTCTGCATCTGATTCACGCCGTGTTTTGACTCCAAAGCGGTCGCCATGTAACTAATCAATTAATTGAGCCTACATTGGCCCAATGGGCTTCAAAACACTATATTTTCTATCATACTATTCTAATTACGAGTCTCTGCCATTAGGCACTACACCTAATTACTACACTTGCAAACTTGCTGTCAAAAATTAGAGTACAAATTTATGCCAAGGCCTACGATTTAAAATTTTCAATAATTAAAAGAATTAAAATACTGCTTGCAGTGTGACTATATATAGAAAGTAAGAAAGTATTGGCTTCGTCCAGCCTCCGGAAAAATCATTAAATAGGCCTACTTGGTCTAATTATCTGGAGACACGACCAAATTTCAAACTGATTATTTTGGTGCGATCAGTAGTCATTTTTAAACATTAGCTCAGATACATCACAATAATATTATTACGTTTGATTTTTTCAATAGGCTAAATGGGGCATAATTAAGATTGAACTGATAGCCAACATTGCCATGTTTTAACTGTTTAGTTAAATAAATCAGGTTTACGTTCTATGCTCCAGCCTCCAGACACACCAAATTGTTCATAATCAACCAATATAAATTATTTGTACTCCAGTTTATGCCTGAATTTATTGATCACTTCCCTTGAAAAAATCTTTTCTTAAAATTAGGGTTGCAATATAATAGGTTTATGTCGAACAAGACTTGGGGCGTTATTACATATGATGACAATAGTATCACGTATGCCTGACGGCAAAAGTGCACCTAGGGGGTCGCTATAACACGAGGTCTGCAATATATTAATAACGTATTAATAATTCACACCTTTTTAAATGCCCTTGCTCCAAGAATTCATGCTTTGATTCGACTACAAACGAATCCGCATCAGCTTCTCTCAAGAATACTTGACACACTCCAAAAATCTTGGAAGAAACTAAAATGAAACAAAAAAATTGAACTTGAAATGCAAGAAATAGGACAACAATGGGTCTACCGCCCAGAGTCATGACACAACAATAGTGTTGCAGCACATTGAGTCAAACGGAGCCTCAGTATAACTACACACAGCCCACTGTCACAACGCAGCGGTGTAACGCTTCTACCACATGATCAGGACTGGCATCGATAGCACTTACACATGAATACATCTACACACAGACTCTGTACACTTATGCACAAATACATTTATGCACAAATACATTTATGCACAAATACACTTATGCACAAAATACACAATGCTAATCATAAGCATAAAAATGGCAAAAAAAGCTCAGCGCCTACAGCCCCCCAGTCAATCCTTCACCCCCCCAAAGTAAATTCTCCACCCCTCCAGCTCTCCTCACCCCTCCTCACCACTAGAGCTCTCCTCACCCCTCCTCCGTGCCCTCTTCACCGGTCGTTCAAACTCTGACTCGTCGCTTGCAGACGACATGCGGGGAACCTGTGCGACGCTCCAGTACACCCCCCCTCCACTCCCCTCCCCCCCATCTCCGCCAAAAGACGGCCCCGCCACACTTTCTGCTGAGCGTGAACAAGGGGGCTCCAACCCCCCTCGCTCCTCCGCCGTGGACTCCCCATCAGATCTTTGCGCACTAAACTCTGTCCTCCCCAGATTTGAATCTGCGCTGCTGCCCCCTGCGAGCTCATTAGAGCGCAGCAGCCAGGAGAGATTGTTGGTGAGAAAGCCGTGGAGACCGGGGGGCAGGGGCAGAGCGCGCGTCACGTCCAGGTGGGGCGGGATGGCTCGCCGCAGCGCGCTGCAACACTCAAACTCGAGCGAGGAGGTATAGGAGCATGCTCGTACCAGGCGCATGGCAGTGCGCGCAGCGGTAGACGACACCATAGGGTAGAGGACCTTGCCTCGCAGGCCCGTCAGCGTCACTCCTGCACACCACAATAAAGCAGTCAGCGTTACTCTTGCATACCACAATAAAGTAGTAAGATATATGGCTGCACACCACAATAAAGCAGTAAGAGATATATGGCTGCATACCATAATTAAGCAATCAGTATTCAGCTGCACAGTGCACACCTCAATAAAGCAGTCAATTACACGGCTGCACACCACAATAACGGAAACAAGGAGAGGATAATATATATACAATAATTATGATCAATCAAAAAGAAACTAATCCAAATATATATAGAGCATATTATACCCAACATATATTATACCAAATATATTAAAAAACATTTAAAAAGCCCCTCTACCGAGTGGCTGTCTGTTCTTGTAGAAGGTGAGTGTGCCACGCCAGGTGTCGAGGTGCAGCCCAATGATGCTGCCCTGTCCAAAGCGCGCCCTGCCGACCTCCGACAGCGCACCCCCGTGCTGAGTCTTGCCGTAGTAGGACAGGCCCCAGCTCTGCTTGTCGCGCCCCAGCAGGGAACAGAAGTTGTAGCGGTGCGCATCCAAGTCAACCTCGTCCGTACCCACACCCACCATCTGTGGGCAGCAGGGGGGGGGACCGTATAAACATTCCAACATTACTTTTTGTCTAAATGTAAGAAAGTTTCTTTTCAAATTTGGCAAGAAATAAAAAAACGTGTGTTTAGAAGGCAATCCGCAAGCACAGTCAAATATATAGATCAGCATGCTATAATATCAAATATGTATTTCAGCATGCCGTGATATTAAATATCTAGAAGTAAATCTTTTTTTTTTAAATTAAGAAAAATAAAAGAAATGGAAAATAACCAAAATGTATGTAAATATATATATATAGAACATATATTATAACCATTAAAAAAAACCTGGAATTTTTCACACTGACTGATGACGTCAGCGTAGGCAGTCAATGACCTCCGAGCAAGCAGTTAACACTAACTACACTAATCAGCTGCGTACCATGTCGGTGCCGTAGACTGGTGTCGTCATCTTCACCTCCCAGAAATGTTGTCTGTGTGTGAGGGGCAGTGCGCCACGCGCCGCTGCAGTCCCGCTGCTGTAATGGACGTGGAAGCGCACGTGACGCCCGTCCCTCTGCACCTCAGCGGCGGCGGACTTGTTGACAGTGTCCCACGTCCACTCACACGCCGCTACACAGACACATGCGGCTACACAATTAGACTTCATGCTGTCTTCAACTTGATGCTGCCTTCAACTTGAAACCTTCAAGCCTGAACTTCAACAAAACTTTTAAACATTGTGGGTGCGGTCCGACTGCCCCCGCCCCAGACCCAAAGAATCATAGCTACCTGTGTTTTGCGTGTAGTTGCGCGCGTCGAGGAGTTTAACTTAAGGTCACACACGTCTCTATCATTGGTGAGTGTCGTATAAGACAACCTACCATCCTGCTCCTCGCCGCAGGAGCACTGCAAGTCCCGCGTCAGTGACTGCTGCGTGCAACGACAGAACGACTCCCCCTGCACAGCCCCCGGCACGCTCCTCTCCGACCCGCGCCGGGCCCGGACCTCCCCTGCCCCCGCCCCCACAGGGGGAGTCGCCCCTGCGACCACGGTGTGCGGCCGACTATCCTCCACTTCCGAGGGGCTCGGCAACAACCCATCGTCACTGTCGGGGTGCGACACAACCACCGCAGGCTCCCCCGCTGGCGGCGATGGCCGAGGGGCAGTAGCGCGTCGCTGAGGGGTCAGTGTGGGGGGCGCACGCCGCGCGTAGGGGCTCGGGCGCACCAGGGGGCCACGGCGTTTCGCGCGAAAGGACCCCGGGCGCGCGGTCCCCCCATGAGCGACCCGCGGGCTTGATGCCCCCGCTGGGCCGACCTCGTCAGCTGACTGCGAGCCTGAGGGGTGAGCAGGGGATGGGGGAGCGGCAGGGTTGAGGCCCGCCAGGCGCCGCGACTTGCGCCGAGCGGCCTCCCTGGGCTCCTCGTTCATCACAGCAGCGCAGCAGAATCAGGCAGAATAGAAAAACTAACACAATAATTTGCTGTACAATTAAGTAGTCGAATAATAACCATTACTTCATTAGCATATATAATTAAATAATTTTTCATCGAAAATGATTAATATTATATTTTTTAAAGGCGAAGTAGTGTGACCAGCGTTATTATAATCGCACTTTAAATTTTGCTTTTGACGTGATCCAGAATATCACTGTTAACCTAAAAATTTTTGTAAACTTTAATCAGAATCATAACTTTGAGTCAGTAACAGTTATAACTAGGCTTATGTTGGACCGTCAGCACGGGTGGGGGAGGACAGGCGGTAGATGGTAAACTATGGTAAACTATGGTAAACTATGGTAAACTATGGTAAACTATGGTAAACTATGGTAAACTATGGTAAACTATGATAAACTTTAAATAAATAGCATATGGTCAGAGTGACGCTGCGCAAAATTGTTGATAAGTCTTTTCGTAGACGATGCAACTTTTTTTACTCAAATCAGTGTCCAAACTTCAGTCGCTCAAACGTCAGTGGCCCAAGCCTCAGGGGGCAACACCTCAATGGCCCAATCTCAGTTTGTTAAAGGCGCAATGCGCTTGAAGTAGAATAATATTCATTCAAATACAAATTTCTTAACCCCAAAATTAGCCTTTTTATCGAAAGATCTATGATTTAAAAAACAGTGAGTGGCAACACTGATTTGTGTATAAAATAAATCTATCGGCCTGTAGGCTAACCAAATGTGAGAATGTAAATAAAGCGCGCTGCGCGAGTGCACAGCTAAACTTGTCAATTAGTTAGAATTAGACTGCGATGCTAATGGAGCAGACAGTGGCTTAATCAGAGATCAAGCCGTTGCTGTATATGCACCGCGCTTACAGTTAGCAATAATTAATTATCATCGAGCCGGTTTAAAGTCTAGACATAGGGGCCTGCAGTAAGGCGGTACGGTCTTGTATTTAGTTACTATGATAGATCGTTCATATCTGTGATAGGCCTACAGTCGAAGCCTGTACCGGTCACCATCATTAAATACATCTGCATCCAGTTAGGAAACGCGAGCCATTGCAAGCCGCTTTGTTATTCAGCTATTATAGCCTGGGATGGTCTCTGGTGCACGGACTGACACTGCAGTACAATGTAGTTATTTGAGTTAAACGTAGAATGGACTGAGGTGACGGGTCAGAGTGTGCGTGCTGTGAGTGTAGCAGCCGATGTGGATATGCTTGTTCTATAGGATACTCATTTGGGTGTAATATTGATATTCACTAATGTTTAGTTTCCTATCTGACCTGTGTTCGAGATAGAACCTTCTCAGAATATATATATATATATTCATATATATATATATATATATACTCATTAGTGAGTGTCGTATAGCGCGACCTGTGGATAGCTTTGTGTGGAAGATCACTACTTGGCTGACAGCATGACAAGCACAAGAACAAGAACAAGCATGTTGAGTGCAAGCATGAAGCCGGAGCATTCGCGCATGTCTGCGCTGCTCGTGCAGACCGTGCGGCGCATGTGCAGCACTGGACTAGGCTTCCACACACAACTCACGCTGCAGGGGGCGCTAGTCGTCGTTGTGGATCAGGGGGAGTTTTTCGTGATTCCGTTCAATGAGACGGTCCCTCCCGCGGCCCCCGGGGACCGTCTCAACATCACCGCTGCCGTCAACAAGATGGAAACACCTAATCCCTCACACGATCTAAATGTGACCAATCAGATGCTGGAGAATCGGGATGACCTTGATGATGTGTATCCCGGTGACCCGGATACGGTTGACCTTGACCCAGATACTATTGATGTCGATCCTGATGAATGCGATGACGTTGTCGAAATTTTTCCCGCTCTGCGTGTTGATTGGCCGTCGACCAGGGGGCGTGGCGACCCTAAGAGGGGTCAGGGGGTGGGGCCAAACAGAGGGGGAGTGTCACGGGGGGGATTGCTGGGTAGGGGAGGTGGACCGGGCATGTCGGGGCCGGGGGGGCCTCAGGCTGTGAGGCAGGGGGGGCCTGCAGGGGAGGGGTGTGCGCAAGGGGGGCCTCAGCGCCCCGGCTCAGCTGCAGGGGCGCTGCATCTATCTGATTTACACCAAGGGGCGACACTGCGGCCCAGCCCAGGACCTCGGTCCTGGACACCTTCCAAGGGCCTGCAGGGGCTGCAAGGCATTCAGCGTGATGGTCTCAGGGCTTCCTCTGTGAACGGCTGGCCCCCCGAGGCAGGGCCTTCTGAGCACTGCGGTCCTGGGGGGCAGGTTAGGACTAGTTCTGGTCTGTCTAGGGCCAGCACGGACCAGGGGCCAACTACTGGGCCTTACGGAGCCAGGCGCCCTCTCCAGTACGGGAGCCCTGCAAGGGGGGGGCCAGGGCTGCAGGAGAATCCTGGGGCCAGGGGGGACATGCAGCGAGCCAGCCCTGCCAGGGTCCTGCAGCAGGGGGGGCCAGGCTCGGGGCCCGTGATCCAGGTCAAAGGCAGCACAGGGACTCAGCCTGGCAAGCAGGTGCGATGAGTTGGGTGGTTTATAGTATGTGAATATTTATTTTGTGTTAAATTTTGCACGTAAAAACAAAAGAAATTGAAAATAGGCGCAGAGCATATTCTCGCTACTTACTTGTTGTGAGAGTACAAAACCAAAATAAAAACGTTTTGTTGTTTATTGGTATAATACGACTTTTGATACATATAGAGTTGTTTGTTTAAAATGTTTATAATTCAGTTTTTGTTTGTTGGGCAGGGGGTGACACTCATCTCAGATGAATCAGACGAGGAGGGGGAGGGGGAGGGAGCGTGGGGGGGAGCCCCTGCCCCCCTCAGCTTTGAGTCGCAGCTTGCAACTCTTAACCCTGTGTCGGGGGGTGTGGGGCGCAGCCATGCCTCCCCTGCTGCAAGCCACGACAGACTGCATGACATTGACGGGTCACGACACGCGAGTGAGGGTGTGGCGCCTAGCAGAGTTGTGAGAGTGGGTCAGATAAAGGCTGAGGACAGAGAGGCCCCTGCTATGAAGCTTGGCAGTACAGCAGCCGATAACAGCGCGGGCACTGTCACAAGACCTGGCCAGGCTGCAGCAGAAGTGATGCAGACTGGTGATGTTGGGATGCAAACGAGACCCACTGAAGATCTTCCACAGCCAGCTAACGCCTCACAGGGCCTGGGCCCAGCTAGAGGCCCCTCAGCCCCGGGCCCAGCCCTTGACTCTGCCCTGGACCCAGCTAGAGACCCCTCATCCATTAGCCCAGCCCTTGACTCAGCCCTGGGCCCAGCTAGAGATCCCTCAGCCCTGGGCTCAGCTAGAAACTCCTCATCCCTGGGCCCAGCCCTAGATTCAGCCCTGGGCCCGGCTAGAGATCCCTCAGCCCTGGGACCTGCCAGGGACTCCGCTCTAACTTTGCCACAACTGAGTGTGGGCTGTGACTCGACTCAAGAGTGGGGGGCCCCGGGGGGCTCGACTGAGGGGAGCAGTGAACCTCCAGAGCGCTCCACTGCACGGTCTCCGCCACGATTGGTCCCTTTTGAATCCAACGACGACGCCAGGTCGGGTCAGGTGAGCAAGGCGAGCGCTGTGATAGGCCAGTCAGCGGGTCAGCCTGCAGACGTCCAGGTGAAGGTCGTGTATGTCCCGGTGCCCATGTCGTACATGCCTGCGCCGATGTCGTTTACACCTTTTTATGGCGCGCAGCTGTCTTCCATGTCGACTCAAGTACTGACCCTCTCTCAGTCGGACGCTGCGCTCTACACAGGCGATGGCAGCTTGTATCCGGGGGGCTTTGGGAGCGCTGGGGGGTTTGTGGGGTCAGCGGGCTTAGTGGGTAGTGGTGGGAGCTCTGGGAGCAGCCTGCATCAAGTTATGAGCGACAGTGCTACAGCTGCACTGACTCAGATTCAGTCTAGCAGTCTCTGTTCCACATCGACCACAAACATCACCCGGTCTGTGTCATCGCTTACGGATAATTCCCCTAACCATAATTTAAAGCCCTCACCCACTCTTCTCCCCTCGACTAACGCCTCGCCAGGTGTGAAGCCGTCGGTGAGCGCCGGGGGGGTGAGGAGGGGGCGCAAGAGGTCGCGACGGGGCTCCGAGTGCCCCCCCTGCCCCAAGTCAAAGAAGGCCCTGGGGTGGGTGAGGGAGGGTCAAGCGGGGGGGGGGAGGAATGGGTCAGAGTCGAGTGGGGAGGAGCAGGGAGGGGTGGGGGGGGTCCAGGACTCTCCGGCCTGCAGGCGATCCCTGCGACAGTCTGCCACTCGCTCTGACTGCTCGTCTGTGCATGGACGGCCGAGGGGGCGGCCTCCAGCCGCGGCTAAGGAGCGAACGCCATCCTCGGCTAGGGAGCGACACGTCGCCGGTCAGTGGACCAATCTCTGGCCATGGATTTAGTCAAATTGATTCAGAAATACTTATGCTTATAGTTGACTGAAACTTGATGCGATAATTTTACTAGATCTACTTTTGCTTTATTACTTTTTGAAACTTTTTCCTTGTAGATTTTGGAATTTAATAAACATTGCTTTTATTTCAAAGCAATTTTTTTTTCTTGTAGCGTCGCCTGTGATTGGTCCGTCTGTGACCCGACCTGACACAGCTGCGACGAAGCGCGAGGGGGGAGCAGATGTGACGGGGGGCGCAGTGGTCAAGTTGGAGCCCCCTTCCGTCTATCTCGACAATGCTGACGACAGCTCAAATGTAAGCGTTTATCGGTTGATTGATTGAATTATTGATTGATTGATTGATTGATTGATTGGGTATACACACCTTTTTAAAGCCTTTTTGATTGATTGATTGATTGATTGATTGATTGATTGATTGATTGATTGAT
>JAQIWG010001867.1:0-22482 GCA_034695025.1 Chamaedrilus cognettii | reverse complement strand
ATAATACATACAGTATAAATACACTATATAATCCATGAAAATATACTAACTCTTAAATACCGAGAAATCTTTCCCACCTTATCCTTGAATTCTTTGGCTCTAACCAGTTGCAATCATCTGGTTAGTAGCGTAGCTCATTTTGAAAAACTGACTACATGACTACTAGGTTTCCGAGATGTAATTAGACGCTTACACAGGCGCTCATTAGCATTTCTATATGCAGGGTGCTAGCTCTGGAAGGTTATCTATTCATATCTATTTGCAGTTCTATTGATCTGCATTGCGGACCTTACAGCTCTCGCCCTCTGGTGGAGAAAACTTAATTATTTTCTAGTGCGCTGCCTTTTGCTTGTTTTGCTCCGCGACTCATTGATCAAAGTCAAGCAGTTCCTTTGTTCGCATTGATTTCTTGTAATTATCTCCCGTTTGTTGCTGCCAGAGATCACGTGGTCGACATAAAGGCATCTGATTGGTTGCAGGTCACGTGGTCGGGCATAAAGGGATCTGATTGGTTGCAGGTTGTGCCCGGGGAGCACGTGATTCAACAGGACGACGATGGGGACAATTTCTACGTTATCGACCAGTCGGTGACATTTTGCAGAACTTTATTTTTATCTTCTGTGTGTGTGGAAATATAGTAAAGAATGAATCAAACTTGATTGTGAAATAAAAACCCTTGCAGACTGGGGTCAAAATAGAATAGATTTGCAGCCCAGAGATTCCCAAGCGAGTTGTAAAAGGTGACTAAAGAAGACGGGGGGGGGGGGGCGATCTTTGGACTGTAATAGTCTTTGTTACCATACACCTTGAATCATTGTGAAAGAGAAAAATGACCATCATAAATTAGTTGCAGTTACTGGCCGTTGCTATGCTTAATAACTGCGATTAATGAATATGGCAAGTTTTCATCTTGTCTCCTCAATTCTATTTTATTTTATAAGATGCTTCCGTGAAACATCGCACCGAATGCCATTTAGAAACAACGCACGGGCCCGCACGTGTGGTATAGTACATGGCGTTCGGTTCCGAAAGATAATTCATCCTTTCGTACAAACATTGGAAGATTGCAAAGATTGCATTTTTCAATCCAGCTGCCGTTGATGTATTTTGCACTTTGCCCGGTGCAAAAATAGAAACCCAAGAAATCATGTAATTAGTACCATTGCGGTAGAAATTTGTCTGTAATAATGTTTCACATATTGTACACCTACTAGCGAAGTGAGAGCAGACGCGATCTGTCCTAGCGATTGATCACGATGCGCTCAAATTTTGTGGGGGAAATAAGAGAGGCATTGTCCTCCTAATTTGTAATTTTTATCCAATTCTTCTCTCCGGGAGTCCTTGCTTTTCTATTCCAGACAATATACTTCGGATTACCCAGAAAAGCATTTTCCACTACCGTGATACTGTACCTTTACTACCGTGACTCTATTTACCAGGCGGTTTAAATCCTCTGAAGTGAACCTGATAATGATGAAGTGTCGCTAATACCCCCCCCCCTCCTTCTCCTATTCCCTCCCCCTCTATCCTCAATTCAATGATGTATTAGCGTTGATTATACCCCCCCCTTGCTGTTATTTCCGGTCGCTGCTAATTTGTTGGTTTCATGTTGCAGAGAGGAAGTTATAAAATTTGTCTATGTTAGTAAGTGCAGATAGTAATTCTGAGACTTGCAGTGGGGCAGTGCAGTGTATACTGTGGAGACCCTATCGATTCTCTCCGCGCTGCATTTTGACTAGAGCCTTTATTATGCCACGGGCTTTAGTGAAAGCTGTCAGACTACAAAATTGTACTGTGATGACGTAGTGTTGCAACGTAATTTCAATAAACTATTGTTGTACCGTTGTCTGCTGCAGCAGTTTATTAATATGACAACGTCGTGCAGTTCAGTTCGCTGTGTGCCTTACAATAGGCTATGAGTTGCGACTAAACCCAAGTTTAGTATCGTTAGGTTCTGGGTATATCTGCAGAAATATCATCGGATTGCTTTTTGAATACCTCATTGGTTTTGCTGCACTATAGTGAAGAAAAATTATGAAAAAGGCTTCAAAATAGCGCCATGCCAGACAAACTCGTCGAGGCTCGCTGCGTGTCGAGGAGGAGGCTGGAGTGGATGCTTTGCTAAGCCAAAAGTCGCAAAGTCGCAAAGTCGCAGTCGCAAAGTTGCAGTCGTAAAATCGCAAAGTCGCAGTCGCGAAATTGAAAAGTGTATTTTAACTCAAAATTTTCACTCAAAATTTTAACTCGAAAAAAAATGTGTCGTCGTGTGAAAAATCTCCCAAGAAATCTGAGGATGGCGTTCAGAATCTAATCTTAAACATCCCAAAAGCTAATGATATCCGAATCACTGGCGTCTTCCAATAATGTTAGCACTTTCAGCCAGTACGAAAGTGGAGTTTATGCTATAGGCTCTGCCGACATGCATGCATCTTGGAGCTCTTTTTTATTTGTCTTTCACGTTCAGAAAAGATACAGCGAGCCGCAGAGAACTGTAAATTCCCCTTGTCTCACCCCCCACCCCCCACCCCCCCTTAACCCCCCCCTCCCGCTTCCCCTTCCACCTCCCTCCCGCCCCGTACTCGGTATCTGCTAGTTCCATCGGAAGAGCAGTTCTTAGCTCCTTCCGGTTGCATCCATTCGTCTTGTCAATCTCTACTGCAGCAGCTAATGTCCACATTAGCGCAGTGTTAAACACTAACACGCACTTCTGACCACTTCCTTCGCTATACCTGGCTTTTTATGGTTCCCAAGTTTGAACCGTTAAGCTGGATGAGTCCTCGGGTGCCAGGTTTTAGTTTGGTATTCCGGTGGTGAGTTGTGGCGGGTATAGAATTTTTTTTGCAAGGCCAGTTTTTGGAGGGGGGAGGGTGGGGTCTTAGATAATATTTTGGAGGGTAAGGGTAGTTTTTTGGAGGGTGCCTGGTAGCAAATTTTATCTCCGAAATGAAATCACTACATGATAAGTTACTTTGGGAGATTCAGTGAAAATTTGGGGCAAAACGGTTAAGTTTCTAACCCCTTATTTGGGGCCGCCATTGTGGTATTCGTTTGCACAGTGGCGAGCCTCTCCACCGTCAAACTACTATACTTGTAAGCTTGATACATGACCGAATGTCAGAAGAGTGGCAAAGCTAAGACTCGGTACGGGAGGAGGAATATGGAACGATGGAGAGGGGAGTAGGGGACGGGGGAAGGGGGGGGAGGGGAGATTTAGAGAATGAAAGCATGATGCATGGGCTAATATCAGGGACCCAGGAGCGACTTTAGGGCGAGGGACAAACCAGTCTTTAAGGCTGAGCAGAGTTGTGCCTGTTTTAGAAGAATCTAGCAGGACACTACTCCTATTTTATCAGAGCGAAACTTAACAATGAGTGTAATAATTTTATTCGATTGCCTGCGAGATGTTACTGTACTTCTGTGTCTTGGTGTGTATAGTGGGACCTATGACATTCTCGTTCACAACAAGAAGGTGGGAGCCTACACTGACGTCGGCAGTTTTGGAGAGCTCGCTCTAATGTACAACATGCCCAGAGCTGCGACCATCGTCGCAACCAACGAGGGCTCGCTCTGGGCCATGGTGAGTTATGTAGACTTTAGAGTGAAGAAGTGTATGATGTGTAGATTCTACCCGCAATGCAGCTCGATGCTGCCTCTATAAATAAAATATTTCTACCGCCATTTGGCTACACTGTGCGGATTGTTAGCATTTAGTTTAGGTACAATTTTTGCAGTATTTACCGCCGTTGAGTTTGTAGTCTTATTCCGCTTCGGTACTATCGTACATGAAAAATAATTTACAACATTTGAAAGTATCAAAATACCTGTGCAATGCGAGCTCAAACGGTATCTTATTTTGTGATCTGACAGTTACATTAAATTTCACATATCATGCTGGTAATACATGAAGCACAACCGCTCATTACGGACAACATATGTTACTAGTGATGACACCGAAGATTACAAACTACTTACTCTATTTATATAAGTAAAAAGTAAAAAAAAAAAAAGATGCATATATAAAATAATTCATAAAAAGTGATCTTTTTTGCATTTTTGCAATTTAGGATCGCGCGACCTTCCGTAGAATCGTTCTCAAGAACGCGTTTAACAAACGGAAAATGTACGAAGCGCTGCTGGAGACCGTTCCTCTGCTGAAGTCGCTAGATGTACGTACATTCTACTTTTCATCTGAGAGCTTTTGAGCCTTCCTGCACCTAATAACAAATATTTTTGATGTTGTAGCAAAACCATGTATGAAGCAATTTTTCTTTAAATTATCAACTTAATTCTGTTGCCGTTGTAGACCCATTCTTTTAAAAGAGACAATGCTACTACAGGTTATTCACAGTATTACAGTCGCAGCAATTATGCATTACAGTCGCAGCAATTATGCATTACAGTCGCAGCAATTATGCATTACAGTCGCAGCAATTATGCATTACAGTCGCAGTATAATTGATTTGCACTTGTAGAGAGTTCTATTTTGTCGTTTTTTTCTGTAATTTAAAACAGGGTTCAACATCTGGTGGCTAATCAGAAACTGTAATTAAAACAAGGCTAAACATTGGTTAAAATCTGATTGTGTGTTTGGTATTGGTTAGTTGTTATTTGCTTGGTTTGCTTGGCTGCAGTCGTATGAGAGGATGAACATTGCAGACGCTCTTGTCAGCAAACAGTTCCCTGATGGACAGCAGATCATCAAGCAGGTCTGCCCCAGTGTCAATCTATTTAGATTTGAGATTATTCAAAAGCAGACATAATCTGCATTGGCTGCACTAGAATTGTTCTCACATATTTATGCACTCCATTTTATTCAAACTCCAGCAGTCCTCATCGGGGCGCAAATGTCTAAACCTGTGTGAAAACATGAACATTAGCAGATTAGACAACAAAGAAGGCGGTTAGTTTCTTATGATTTATGCTCCGTGCAACGGAGTGTTCCGATTATCGCCGCGGAAAAGGATAAGTTTTTCACCGATTGGATCACTGGGTATTTCATTCTGGGATTAAGTTGACCAAAATAATTATCGATGTTGCAAATATCACCAGTTAAAAATTAGATCTAAGCTCAATTTTCAACACTGCACTGAAAATTTTGGTGTTAGCATGTGCTAACCTGACCTAATCTGTGCTAGAATTAAATTTTAATTAATCTATTATGAATTAATGCTTGGCAGCAGCCTTGGTTCCAATTTAAGACTTCATTTGGTTGTTACTGATGTCACACAGGGCGACAGTGCAAGCTGCATGTATTTCATCGAGGATGGTGAAGTGCGAATCGCCATCAGACCCTCGGTAAGTTCTTCTTTCTTTTTCTTTCCTAGCATTCTACGAATTGCGTGGCAGCTATATTCTTGAAATTGAAATGCGTATCTGTCATAATATCATCGCACCAGATCTGTGCGCTTTGCATTATTTCAGTGAGCATATTGATTCACAGCACGGATGGCAGTGAGAATGCTTGTCAAGCTATGATACGGATAGCTATTGATTTACATCTGCATGGGATCCTTACAAGCATCTTTATTGTTTTTTTTGAGATGCTCGCCCATGCAAACCACCACACAAATGTGTGCCATACACACACACATAGAACAGCTGCCACAAGCAAATTTTTCTATCAATTATAATAGTAGCGTAACGATTGAGCTTTTTTGCAGTTTCAGATTATGATAACAGTCAACAACTGACAGTGCTGCTTAAGTGGTTGTTGTTGTGCTTTTAATAATGTTGTGTGTGTGTAGCCCGAGGAACCTGAATCAGATATTACTACAGTGCACAAGGGTGGATATTTCGGAGGCAAGAAGCAGTTGATCTTTTTATTGTATATTCTAATCATATTTACTTAGCTATTGAGCTAGTATCGTCGCTATAAATTCACAGTAATGTCTAGGTGATCTTACAACCATGAAATGAATTTTTATGGAAATGCCCTCTGGTAAAACTCAGACAATTTGTGCTATTTGCAGCGGAACTTTGTATATCAAATCTGAACTGTAGTTACAGCGCTGTTTTAAATATTTGTAGGCCCATATTTTATTGTCTTGGTTTAAATGTGGTTATCAATTTGCGATCATTAATGATTCGAGATGCTTGGTATCCTATTTCTGATTTGATTTCTATGATATATTATCTGAACAAGCCTTAAGCCTCACTATATATTCTCGTCTCGCTCCAGTATCGGTAGACTAACTCTCGCATTATCATTCCTCAATTACCCTCCACTTGCGTTCCTTAATTTGCATCATTTGACAACGAGCACTGAACCACGATTGGTGGTTATCTGTCGAGCGGTTTTTTCCCAGACGATCTCGCCTCGAGCGTCTGACTTTTTAAAGCCAAAACAATTGATGGTTGTTGTATTTGCCAGGTTAATGAGAGCCTGGCCTTGGGATCTGTGTGGGGCTGACATCACTTCTGATCGTATCGTTTAGTGACGAGCGGCAGGCCAGAAATAAGTGCCACCCGAGCTCGAATTGTTCCCATTTTGCAGTCGCTGTCAAAAATATTGTAAATATGCAATGAGGAATTAAGCATACTTGTAAAGAGCATGAGCAATCTACAGATATAAAGCTGGTCAAAATAGAAGACAAAAAGAACCAAATTAGTGCAATGCTATAGCCACCTTAGGCCTAAAGACCGATGGCTAAAAAGTCGGCGTTAGAAGTTTCTTAATGAAATTCGCTCTCAAGATCAGATTATATTTTGTAAAAATTATGAGAGCAATGTTAAAAATAATTAATGCCAGGGCTACCTACTTAATCCATAATTTCTACAACGCGCAACATATATATACTACAATGTTTTTTCCATTTAAATCTGAGAGCATTTCCTCACCGATTGTTCCAGTTTCCAACAATAAAAATTTGATAATTTTAGGCAGGGGGTCCATCTAAACTCGTCTGTTTTCCTTCTGCGTCTGGCGCCTCGCTGCCTGTGTAGGTGTTCTGTGTTCTACACCCACGATCAATACAAAACCGCCCGGCAGCCGGCGGGACGCGTAACGATTTTTGTGTAACGGCGCTGCAGTGTGGAGCATAGCGCTCACTGCTGCGCCGAGTTGACTTGTTAACGACACGATCACTGGCAGCGTTACAGCCACAGGCCGCAAGCGTGGGTGGGGGGGGGGGGGATGAGTGGGGGAAGGGGGGCTGGTGGGGTGTGGGGAAAGGGGGGGGTCATGGCCTATCCTATTGTTCCCCTAGATATCGCCATCTAAGGTTGCAACAAAATTATTGACCCCCCTCCCGATGTGCTTGCAAGCGTGAAGTGTATTGAGTTTGATCTACTTAATGTCAAAAACAATTTGCTGGTCTAATGTAATATGGCACGGCCGCTGCCTGCAGCACACTGATACCCTGTTACCCTACTTCCGTTCTCATCCATTGCGAGTACTGATCACTAATAAACGCCACAGTACACTTTTATTTAGGGACATTCATGATTTTTTGTGGTATCACATCACGTGACCTGGCTGATTTTAGCGCCGAGCGGGGAGCAACCCTTTCTGTCATTACTGTTTCTTTTACTACTGTTTCTTTTACTACTGTTTCTTTTACTACTGCTTCTTTTACTACTGCTTCTTTTACTACTGTTTCTTTTACTACTGTTTCTTTTACTACTGTTTCTTTTACTACTGTTTCTTTTACTACTGTTTCCAGTTTGATGTCTCTATTTAAAGCTCGAGCGTGGTCATTAATTTCTCGACGATAAGGTCAAATATCATGGGGATCAGGGGAGATTGTGGTGAATTAGGCTTTTAGGCGTGCAGCGATATACTTCACTCTAAGGGCCACTCTTCATCTCTCCAGAGCTGCACAAGTTTTAAGAGAGCAATTTTAAGGATATTTTTGCTATTTCGAAGCAAACGTCAACGAATAACGAACAGCAAAACGATAAATGCAGTCCGATTTAAATTTCTAAAGTATCTCATGCGTTGTGCACACAGAGCTCGCGCTAGTGACGCACAAACCGAGGGCTGCCTCGGCCTATGCTGTCGGCACGGCCCGTTGCGCAGGTCTGTCATTATTTGCAACAATTGACATCCACATTTAAGCTCTCCGATATATATTTCATTCTTTGGCTGACATTGATGGAGAGTTTTTTAGTCCAGAATGCTGCTTGAAAGTCAAACTTGACAGTTACTGTAGGCAAGAATTCAGGTCAAATATATGCTGGGCTGCGGCTTGGTCTATTTGTACACAAAACTTGTTGGATGTAAATAAGAAATAGTTGCTTGCTTGATTTCTGGTTAACTTTTGTCATAGCAGGGCGTGGAAACATGTTAGCTTGAGGCCATGCCTGGACATCATGTACAGATTGATGGATTGCTTGCTGATCAATGTCTCAGTCCTGACAACAATTGATTGATCACATTTTAAATTTCTTTCAAATCGTTTCTAGTTTTATGATACTCGCATTGTAGTCGAGAAAATATCAAACTTTTTGATTGAAATATTTACATTAAAGGCTTGAATGAATTGTACTGTAATGGGCTTGATTGATTGATTGACTTGGTTTGACTTGATTTTTGATTTTATTCGAGTTTTGATTTGATTAATTTTGTTTTGACTTTATTTGTCATGAATGTTGCAGTGCTGGTCGTGGATGCGTTTGAGCGCGTACTTGGTCCCTGTATGGGCACTGATTGATTGATTAATTGAGTGAGTGAGTGAGTGATTGAGTGAGTGAGTGATCCATGTTGCAGTGCTGGACGTTGCTGCATTTGAGCGCGTGCTTGGTCCATGCATGGACATCATGAAGCGCAACATCGGCGCGTATGAAGAACAACTCGCACAGATCTTTGGTTCAAAGGTTGCCGTCTCCGAGCTCCGGTAAACGACCCCCAACAGTCGTCATGGCAACCGTCAGCTCGCGCTCTCATTGGCTCTTATCGCGTCCAGACGGCGGCCATTGTTCCGTAACTTTTCTCCTATGCCACTTGATCCAGAGACGAGTGAAAACTTTAATTTAACTCCTCGACGCTAGCAACAGCGCATAAAATGCATCAGCAAAACTAGCATCGGGTCAAGTCGTATAGGATAAACTTACGTAACTCTGGATGGCTGCCATTGGTCAGTGACTGAGCGTCGGCAACCGCCATTGGACAATGATGTTGCTTGCCATTTGATTGAATTCTGTTGCTTTGAATTGCATTGGCTGTCGCATTCATTGCGCTATTAGTTGGACGCGTGCTGTAGTGTAATTATCTCTTTGACTAAGGATTTGCGGTTGCGGCATTGTCACGACGCGAGACGCTATTTAAACTGTATTGAGTTCAGAGACAATTTTTACGGGCTTAGTGCATGCACCATATAAGATTAAAAAATCGGAATCCATTAAAATGCATTTATAAAATTCAAGTCATCTTTAGTCGTCTGGGATATACAGTGAAAAACTATTTATTACTTATCCGATTAACATCAATTTTTATTTGTTATGAAGCAGTTTTTCACAGACTTTAGGCATAAACCGTAATTGGTTTATGCGTAGTACATGCAGTATCCCTTCAATTATTATGATGTTGTTCAACAAGTGTTTGTTGTGGATGATACGTTACATGGCTGCATCTATTTGCATTATGCCCTTGAGGCGTATTATTACTCGATTTGTTAACTGGATGTTAGCAAGTTTTCGGAATCCTACGCATTGTTTTATCAATGCCTGAAAATTATACGACTGAATAAATTCAATACGCTTCTCGATTAGTCGCGGCCATACTTTCCCCAGAGGAAGAAAAATGAAAATCTGTCAGGCGTCTTTGACAACGTCAGAAGGTTACTAGCAGGGTTTATTTTAGGAGGCGTAGTATGCCTAAAACAAGGTTTTTTTAAATCATTACACCTATTTAGAAACGGATAGGCGTAGCGCTACGCTTAAAAATTCTTCAAAAATTTCTGTCAGCACCCCCCCGCCGCCCCCGTCGAGCGATGTCATCGCCTTTGTAGGTTACGCTTAAGCCTGTTTTCATTCAAAGGCTTAGGCTAAGATCACATCTGTTTTATGAGAAGGATGCCTAACGCTACTCCAGTTTCATCAGGGCTGAAACTAACTCTGGTTACTGGACACTTTTTCATAGAACATTCTGGTCGTCTTTAATTTCAATAGTGTCTGATAGCAATTTATTTATAAATATTTTATTATCAATAATGCAATTGTTTGATTAACGCTGAATTTTTGATTGTAAGAAGGAAGCTTGTAGCAGTGCTATATTTCGTCTGGTGTTGTGTATTTAGTTATTAAGAAAAAATCGTCAGTTCCTAATACAATACTGCATATCTCCTGATTGCATGGAATCTATACTAATTTTTGTCATCGGGAAACATTTGACGTAGGAGCTGGACCAACGTGAGAAGTTTGTTAGTAAGGCTCGAGCCATGTTAGATTGTAGAGCGGAGGACCAATGGGTGACTGCCATAAACTGTGTTCGTTATACTTTCTAGTTCCTGCCAAAGCGTTTGTTTTCTGTCAATGGTATTTGATCAACTTGCGTTCAGAGTTTGTGTGTAATATGTGAGTGTATGCATAACGCGTTAAGATCGTACCGCTTACTGAAGTAATCGATGACGTGAGTTTCGAGCGTTATGCTGGAATATGAACTATTTGCTTGTTCTCTAGAATAGAAACGAAGTATCCGATTGTTAGCGAATGCTCGTAGCCGCGAAATATTAGCGGCATGCATGCGTGATTCGAAAATGCTAACTGGTTGCTATTTATAGGACAAATTAACCAATGTTTTAAAGTTTGTATTTTGTCGCTCTGCGTAATTTAACCCGATTGCAAGCGGTCACTGTTCGTACTTTGGACATCAGTGTCCGAACATCAGTTACACAGCCTACTTCAGTCACGGTACTGAATATTGTAGTGTGTAGCCAACAAAGATATAGATGCAAAAATTAAGCGTTACTTTGTTACTTTTATGTTCGAGTTAGGGTTGCGGTGGAGTTTGGTTTTAGATCATATAATTAGATGTCAATCTATTATATAATTATAGCTGTTGACAATCATCAACAGATATATTTGCTTTAATATAGGCTTTAAATTTCCATCTATTAATAGCATATCTGATTTATTGATAGTTGCTTGTTTGTGTTTTTAAATCTATCTGCTCTCACGTTAGTGTTACAATCGCAGAATTGATCGCAGCCATATTTTTGTACGCCATGATACATTTTCTCAAATGCATTTCTCTGTGTTTTTATCCTTCTTGCTCACGTGAAAAACAATGACATTGGTAGCTGACTTCCTCTGGCTGTCTTGAAAAGAATGAATCGATAACAAGCCGTGTAGGAAAGTATAAATAATCAATAGTGTGAGATGCGCGCGCGTGTACATAAAATGATTCGTTATCTGCAAAAACTGGTTTACTTCCAACCGCTTGGAATGTACTGCATTCTATTCAGCAAATTTTGTTAGTAATTATTCTGATTAAGGTTAGCTGTTAGCTGTCAATTAATATTTGTATCAAAGCCTAACAACTGATAGTTAGAGAAATAGAAATAGCTTGAAAACTATGAATAAAATTGAATTGAATGGTATTGGAGTGATACGTTGTACGAATTCTTGTTTTGCTTTTGTTTCGGGTTGCTTTTATTCAAAATCGCACGGCCCACAATGCGAGAATCTATTAGAGTCTAATGCCGCTGTAACAATCTACGATTTCTATCGTCTTTTTGATGTCCTAACTGAATTGTCAACGCGTTTTAGTTTTTAACGTGCACTGCATCGAAATTATAGCGAAAAATCACAAGGCGATTCTGATCGTGTGATGATATTCATATTATAGTTGATACTAATTGCAAACAGTTTAGTTCGCGTGGACTGTTTTGTTCATGTGGACGCTGGTTGGGTCCATAGTTTATGGTAATCATCGATTTGGACTCGTCATAACATTTTGCACTTGGGCTAGTGCTGGACAGTGCTATACTAATAGTGCCCGCACACCTTTCGGTCAAAACGAAGGCAGTTTACCGTGGCGTTCGTTTGAGAGAATAGGCTCGGGACCTGTGTGCGCGCATTCGGTCAAACGAACGCCAGCCGCCGTCGTTAAGGTCAGCGTGACCTTAACAAAAAGAATGCTGCGTGCAGCATTCATCGTTGATGTCAGGTTGTCAGATGTCAGGTCAGGTCAGATCATGATGTCAGATCATGATGTCAGGTCTAACAAGACAAACGACCGCAAGCAGTCGGCGTCTCGATGAGTTCTCTACGGACAATTGTTCTTAACGACAAAACTTCCTTCATTTTGACCGAAAGGTGTGCAGGCACTATAAGAGTACAGTGAATATAACATCATTATAGACGTACATGCTGCAGTGTCTGAACTTTATGCTCCTGTTAAATCGTATAGCGAACGATAATGGAAAGATCGGCAGGTAACACGATAAATAGACCTACGCATACGATATCATGGTCTAGTTAGAAAACAGAGGAGTAAAAATGGCTTGGGGGGGTGGAGTGGAGGACTATTACTTCTCGTTATCAAGTCCCCTTCCCGATGCACCCGTTAGAAAAAAGAAAGATTTCCCACTGCAGAGTAGGTTTTTATCCGAGTTAGTCTTAGGCTTAGCGGACAGTAACGTTGACAACACAGCTACAGACATTCCTGTTTGTTAGGCTATATTGTTGTGACGCAACATCTTTGATCACACAACGTCTTGAAGACATAGCAAAAATAGCCTTTAGCAGGCGACAAACAACATCATCACTGAAAACAGTTATTAGGCTATACAAACGAAACTTGATGAAACATACGCCTATTATGTCGACTAAAAAACATACGAGAAAGACTTTCAAGACCGCGCAAAATTTGGCTTAATATAGAGGGTGTCGTGGAGGTCAGAGGCAGCACATAGGTGA
This sequence comes from Chamaedrilus cognettii, assembly GCA_034695025.1. Lineage (NCBI taxonomy): Eukaryota > Metazoa > Annelida > Clitellata > Enchytraeida > Enchytraeidae > Chamaedrilus > Chamaedrilus cognettii. Next base: position 9,624 of record JAQIWG010001867.1, on the reverse strand, counting down.
AGCAGAATGTCTGCCAGCGTGTCTCAGGCGGTCCGAGGTTCCCCCGGTCAGCGGTCTACGGTAGGGAACCCTGTCGTGCGAGCCTCCTCCGGGCAGATGTACGAGACAACCGACTCGACCCTGCACGTCCCCTCCATGCAGCGCTCTACGGTAGCCGACTCGGGTCTGCGCGTCTCCGGTCAGCGGTCTACGGTAGGAGATACGGGAGTGCGAGGGTCCGATCAGCGGTCTACGGTGGGGGATGCAGCGCGCAGCACGTGGGAGCAGTCGACTCGCGGCAGTTCGCAGCAGAAACTGAGCGAGGTAGAATGTAGATTATTACTATTATTTAGTAACCGTTCGGCAGTGCAACATTCAATACGAATAGAAACGAAACTTTAATAAAGAAAAGCAAAGTCACGAACTCACCATTAGCAAAAGGGCAAAACCCAACACGAGCAATGACTCCGAGCGTGCACTGGCTACATGAAGTTACCGAAAATTTAAAATAGCGGAGGCATAAGCTTACCGTAGGCCCCTAACTAACTGTTGTCGAAAAAAATGCAATGTTATCGTTTGACTCCGATACATTACAGCGACACATTTTATCTCAACAGTATTCCTCATTTTCTTCTTCATTACGATAAACTGCGCGTTCATTCAAATTTAGTCGATGCTATGGTAATTGTTGCACGGAAAATAAGTTAAATGTGTGCCATAGGCTACTATTTTCATGATAGCAATCATGGGCCTGTAATAGAGATATGTATGATAATTATTACAGGCCTATAACACTCTTCATATCTCAAAATTTCATTACACTTTATTAGCCTACAGATATTCAGTTCATACGACTTTTTGCACGCAGTAACCCCTCCCCCCCTCCATTCTAACTCTTCCCCGCAGGTCTTGACGACGGACCGGAAGTCCGGTTTCGACTCGATGGCCCCCCAGTTCGACTCTACCCTCCCCGCCCTCATGGTCTCTTACCGCACGGGGGCGGCGCAGACGGGGGAGGACGAGGCATACATAGCGGGGGCTATCAAGGTCCTGCAGATGATCCACAGCGTCTGGCTGGACCAGTCCATGTGTGACGTCATCTTGGAGACAGAGGGAGGCACCGTGCTAGCGCACCAGGCAGGCCGCTGCTGGAGACTGCGTTTTTGTAATTTGTTTGTTTTCAATTTATTTCATGCCGCGGACAACTCATTTGATGCCGTCGACAACTCATTTGATGCCGTCGACAACTCATTTGATGCCGTCGACAACTCATTTGATGCTGTCGACAACTCATTTGATGCTGTCGACAACTCATTTGATGCTGTCGACAACTTATTTTATACATTCGACAACTCATTTTATGCACGCAGGCTGATCTAAACATCCATTTGTTATCAGCACATGCGCGCACGTTAAACTAAAACAGCCATTTTCTCATTCCGCCGCTGCAGCTCGTCTTGGCCGCGTACAGCCCGGCACTGGCTGTCCTGTTCCGCACCAAGCAAGGCAGCCGCATCCAACAAACCGCACACATGAACCTCTCCGACTTTACCCTGCGCACAGTCGCCGACATCGTCAACTTTGTCTACACGACTGTGCTCGAGCTGGACTGCAAGAACATTGGTGCGGTTGCCATACGTGCTTTATTAAACCCCCTTCAGGCCGGGGCGCAAAGAATTAGTGGCGAGTCGTAAAAGGCGACTAAAGAACGGGGAGCTAGCGGTTCTGTGCTGGCTCCCTTGCACAGAACCGGACTATCTTATAGGCTTAGTGCTACACACATTCCCAAAAATTTAAAAACAAACAAAAGCAAATCCTTATTTTATGGGACGTCCGTTATTTGAGACCCGTGTTCTTTATGAAGGGCATACGGAACGCAAATTGTCCCTTATTTGAGACCAGGCCTGACTTTGCATCATGCGATTGCAAAAAACTGTAATAATTTTGAAAGACTACATCCCTAAAATTCTAAATAATATCAAATAGCTTAATCCTAGAGGCATTTAATCGTTTGTATTTGACTAGTGACTACAGGTCAAGTTACAATCGTGCGTAAATCTCTGGAAGAAATTGTGTTACACTAAATGTAGTTTATGACTTACGTAGTGAAAACCAAGTAATGTAGCAAGCAGTACCAAATAAATGAATCATGCATGCTGAATATTTTTTGTCCCTTATTTGAACAATAAAAATCTGGCATAGGCGAGATCTTAGCGTGCGCGCGCCAGCTCGACCTGACGGTGATTGTGGAGCTCTGCTCCAACTACCTCATCGAGCAGGCTGATCCACATAACGTCATCCTCCACTACTCGGTGGCCGCTAACAACGACCTGGTAGAGATCAGGGACAAGCTGCTGACCGTCATCGTCATGAGCTTCCAGGAGACGTCGCTGTGAGGGGGATGCGCTTTTTCATTTGAAATGCTGTTAAATGTTAATTTAGAAACAGTCTTTGAAGGGGAACTTGGCAAAATGTCAATTTAGGCTAAAGTAGATGTAGGGTAAAATTTTAACGAAAATTTAATTACTGATAATTAATTTTAATTAATTAATGAAGTAGATGAAAATTTTGATTTTGTGACATTTTCTGGTGGTCGTAGGCTTTTCTTGTGGATGCGAATTTGACTTGTGGATGTAATTTTTTCTTGTAGTTGCAATTATTTCTGGTGAATGTGAACTTTTCTTTCCGGTAGATGAGATTTTTACTTCCGGATGCAATTTTTTCTTGTGGATGCAATTTTTGCTTGTGGATATGAATGTTTCTTGTGGATGTCAACCTTTCTTGTGGAAACAATTATTTCTTCCAAAATATTTGGCCTACATAGGCTATGTGGCGCCTCCTAGTTTTGAAAACAGTGGTCAATCCAGTCCGTCTGTGCCCCCTACAGACATCGTCACTTTCTCTTTCTCCCATTCGACCGTCTCATGACGATCCTGTCCCACGAGAGCCTCTGTGCCTCTGAGATCGACGTCTTTCTCTCCATCGTGCGCTGGACGGACTTCTGCCGGGCAGACCGCCTGCCCTTCGCGTCCCAGCTGCTGTCCCTGGTCCGCTACCCCCTCATCGACCCGGAGCGCCTGACCACTGATGTGCTGAACATTGACTGGATCTTTGCCGAGAGTGGGAGTCTGAAGCCTGTCCTTGAGGCCTTCAAGTAAGTGATAGATTGCTTGGACGCTACATGAGAAAAATGGCGATCAAGAATCTACTATCGCACAAGAATCTACTATCTACTATTGCATAGCAAGTACATGTATCTAAATCGGAAAGAACATTTTATTTTTTGGAGAAACAAAATATGGAATGGTTTTGAGACGACTTTGCTGTGGTATATGATGTACCTGGGTAAAATAATTGTTTTGCACATTTTGTCTCTGGCTGATTACTACGGCTTTCAACTATAATTAGGCTATAGTAAACCTACATTTAAACGTGTAGTCTCAAGATGCTGATGTTAGATTCATATCATTGTTAATTGTGAATACCTTGTCTGATTGTATCTATAAAAAAAAGAAATCTTTAGGCCTATGTATTGTGTGTTGAACTGCCGAAAAATAAATAAAAGCTTCATATAATTGCCCCAACGCAGGTACCACGCCCTAGTGTGCACCAACAGCGTCCTCGCTGACAAACTCAACAGCCCCCTTCTGCGCTGCCCCGACCTCAGCCCCTTGGGGGGCAGCATTGCCCCCCCTTCCGTTTCCGCCCCCCCTCGCGCCAGCCAACAATCCCGTCAGTCCAGCCCCTCCTACCAGCTCTCCCTTCGGGACTCGGTCGCCCGAGACTCGGCTCTTAGGGACTCCTCGGTCCCCCAGACCACCGGGTCCGACGACGCCCGCCCCTCGTCTGTCTCGAGGACTTCAGCCCCCGCCAGGGCCTCGGCCGCCTACGAGGAGGGCTATGATGCAGGTCAATTAAGAAAAAAAAATGTACCAGAGACTACCAGCAATAAGTAGTAACAATAGCCAAATGATAAGTTCGACTGTTCTAAGTCGTAACGACAAATAAATTAATTATTGCTGGCACTCGTATCCTGGCAGATTACCAGAGGGCAAGCCTATCTCAAGCCAGAGGAGTAGCCTGTCTATATGCTGGTCACCAAGGTGGCATCATGCATGATGCCACATTGTACAGTTCATTCACAATACAGCTATTTTGAAAGAATTAATTTATATACATCAATTGATATCATATACTATACTAATCGCTGAAATACTCAATCAGAAGATTTACATTTAGTTACATTCACATTACATATAAGTTCATTAAGCATTGAACTTCACACGTTATTCGCTTGATAATTGAAACATGCAGGGAGGGCATCAGCTGCAAGGGCCTCTGCGGCGGCCAGAGCCTCTGCGGTGGCGAGGGGGTCTGGGGGTTCGGATGGACCGAGGCGATCGACGAAGCAGCTGATAGACAACATGCAGAGAGAGTCGGCGCGGAGCATGGGGGCAAGGAACACTGCGGCTGGAAACTAGGTCAAGCACCGAGAGCTGCAGCCAGCGGAGTTGGATATTGGCTATTGGACAGATAGGAATGAGGTCATGCACCGAGAGCTGCCGCCAGCGGAGCAGGAAACGGGTCAAGGAAGCAGACGAAATTGACCAGATGCAAACTAGTCACTAGCGTGGAGTGACTACATGGGTCGTAATCTGTTCCTCTGAGAATAGAGGGCATTATTTGGCAGACCTAATGAACAGACAGATTGTGAGAAGAAGGGTGTAGGCCCACATAACTTAACACTATGGAACCAGTATGGTGAAGGAGACGAGTGAAAAAAATCTGAATATGATTTAAAACTACCAAGCTGCTTGTAATGAACTATTATGAATATGAACTAATGCAAGTGTTAATCAACGATAGGTGCTTTCGTATAAAAACGTCAAGCGCACAATGTTTAGAGTTCTAGATGCGTTCTACAGATTGCGTGAAATTCGACGGGAATGTAAAATTTCGGGACAACATTACTGGTCAAGGAATTAAAGTTACATTCCTTACTTTGATGTTCTAGAATATTTCATGTGTGCGGCTTGAATAGTAAACGTGATTTGATTTAACGGCCTACAACTGAATTGCTAATAATTTTGAAGTCATCTTCGTTCAAACGTGTCAGAAATTAAAATTTCAAATTAATCAACAATCAAGGTAATCTAAAACACTAATTCAGAGATCAACAATGTCGAAATATGTGAACTGTATCAAATAATTATTAAACCGGCATTAGTTGCAAATGGAAAAAAAAACAAGCAGCAAAATGCTTTAAATAGAAAATCAAGTAATACTGCCGATCTTACTTCTGTAATACTGTTGCAAACAATAACACTAGTCCGGAATACCATATAATGTAGTCAGTTTGTGAAGAAACGCAGTGAATACGATTTTATGAATTCACTGAATTACCAAATCCAAATGTGGCTTTACCAATCACTGTAAAACATTAAATTTTCGTGTGCACGTTTTTTTGGAGAAATTTCGTACCAAAATTCGCCACAATTACATGCAGCTAAATAAAGCTGCAGAAGCTACTGTATAATTTAATTGGCAGTCCTGAAAAACGCGAAAACTAAATGCACACAAATTTCTGAGATTCAAAACCACCAAACTAACAGGCAGCTAAAATTTCATGTTTTACAGTATATCAAACAGTCCATGCCAATATGCAGTATACCACTTCACAAACACATAGCTGAAGCGTTCACGTTAAAATTCTGACAGTGAACATATATTTTTCCACCTGCGGATTGCTTTCAAAAGCTTCATTTTTCCGAATGCCTAGTTCTTTCCATCGTTCAGAAATGTTGAGGATCTCGAAAGGCTCGCCAAAATCACTCCGTCTACACCGAGATTGTTCCAGGCTGTAACAGCAGGCGGAGGCCTCCTCCCATTGGACAGTACGACAATCGACGGATCGTTGTCCAATCGCGGCCTTTCCCGATGACCTGTCAACATGAGCGCTTCTTTGAGACGCAGACTCTGCCCATGATTGGTCACAATTGGGTCAAGTAGTGTGCTTTTATCAAGACGTTTGCTGCTTACCACAGAATCACAAGCCTGACCTTGTTTGTTACTCAGCTGCTCAAGTGGTGAATCGTTACTAAATGACATCTGTCTGTGATTGGTTAAAACCGTGTCAAGAGGCGTGGCTAGATGAATGGATCTTCGGCGCTTCAAAGTACCGGTTAGATCGATTGAAGGAAGGAATGGCTTGCAACCACGATGGCCCCCCGCGCATGCGTCGCTGTCATCCAATGATCGACTGATCGTATCAGCAGCAGTACGCTTCACCACCCCAGTGCTGTTAGATCTCAAAACCAGTCCAGTTGCATCACCAGGGGGCACTGAAACAGACTGGCCTGGTAGTCCGATACAAGTAACCGCTCTGCGTTCAGCAACAAGAAGCCTATCGGGTCTGTGTTCTGACATATGATTGCCTCGAGTTTTCTTCTCTGAAGCATCATCGTTATTTGGCTGGCGATGAGCACAATTTACAGCTTGGTGGTTGACCCCCCCCTTCCACTTAATGCTCACTCTCCAGTCATCAGTATTCACAACACCCACCGAATTAGATTTTTCTCCACATCCAGCATTAGACTCGTTGCAATTCACATTCCCATCTGTATTGCTAGAATGTAGCCCATGGGCAACTACCCCCATTAGGTGTTTTCCATCAAAAACTGATCCATTTTCCCGTCGTATATCATTTCTACCCTCATTCCCGCTCAACCAAGCTACCCTGGAATCAACCCCCTCCCTAAAATTCTCCCCCATGGCCCCCCCCTCCCTAAAATTTTCCCCCATAGCCCCCCCCTCCAAGGCCCGAGATGCCGAACGCGAACATTCGTCAAGCAGCTCTCGCAGCCTCTCATTGGCCGCTGCAGACTCCGCCCCCTCACGTGGATCATCCAATCGGCTCAGCCGATCATCCACCTCCTTTAACCGAGCTCGATAATCGTCGCCTGATTCCAAGACATCAGACGAAAAATTCTGAATCGATGCCGGTTTGAGGTTTCCAGAATGGGAACCCTTCAGTGACTTCAACTTTCCTTCGATTTCCTCCATCAGTTTTCGCTCGGTTCCTGATATTCTAAATCCGAAGACGTCAGGGGTTACCAAAGCGGTGATATTCGCTTCCCCGTTCTTTGAAGGAGACTCTCTTTTTTCTTCTTCTTCTTCTTGTTCCCGCAGAGAATCGAGATCGCAAAGCAGTTCGGCAACTCTCTTTTTTTCTTCCTCAGTCATCGGAACGGCACTGTTTGAGTCAGCGGCCAGCCGTTTGTTTCGCTCGACAAAATTTTTGCCCCCCCGGCCTCGCCCCGGAACAGCTCCCCCTCTCCTGGCCCCACGGTTTTGAGCAACTTCCCCGCCGAAGCAAACTGAAGTACCCTCGGAAGAAGCAGAGTTTTGTCGGGAGTAGGGAACGGAGGAATTTGCATATCTGGAATGGGGGTGTTTTCCTGTGCTGATCGAGTTGGACGCATTAACGTTCTGACTTCCACTATTATCTGAAAAACAAATCATTAGCGCATGGTAAACTGTTTGAGTAAAATAACACAGAAACATTAAACTGCAACTAAAACTAATAAGTGCCGGTGCCTATATGAGCGCTCTGGAACAATTTCCTACAAGTGTTCTAACAATCAAATCAGACACATCCATGCAGGGATAAAAACAGCTTGATATAGACTGAGACTTACAGCCCTACAAATTTTCAAGGTTTTTTTGCAGAATTAATACTATAGGATACAAACTATAAAGATCGTCATAGAGCATAAACAAATAGCCAATTAACTGTGTAGTCTGCTGCACTTTCACCACACCTTCGATTCAAGCAATGATGTGTTCTCAATGCAAACGATGTGTGCAAATGAACTGTATTCCATCTCCATTTGTATGATGCGTTTCTGGCACGTCATAAGTGCAGTAAACATACATACATAAAACTAAGATCTCGTTTTTCAACCAAAAGTTGATTCGAGATTATACTACCTTTGCTGCTCTTCTCCCTCTCCAGTGGCTGCGTGCTGAAAATAGGCGTCACCTCTCGCTTGTCAAATCCCGATCCGCTGACGTCATCGTCATTTGATGGCATTCCTTCATTTCCGCACCGACTCTGCGGCGCGCCGAGCGCCAGAAACGTCTCAATGTTGCGCCGCTCTTCCCTCGACACCGCCCTCGATCCTCCCCTCGCCCCGCCCCAGCCCCCGGCCACGCCCCCTGCCCCGCCTCCCCCGTGAAGAAGCTCGTCCAATTCGGCGCACATCCGCTGGTGCTCGACGGCCCCTTGTCGCTTCACCTCGGCCTCTTCGCGAAGCTTGCGCGCAAGAACAAGATCAAGCTGACGCATGCGCAAGATGGCCGCCTTCAAGCGCGCCGAATCGTCTGAGTCGGCATGACGATTTATGGACGCGGGTGATTTATGCGTCAAAGATTCCGATTGGTTGGACTGAGATTGCAGGGGCATCAACGCAGACAACTCGTCAGTCATCTCTAGCTTGACCTGATACAAAACATCAACTTACGTTCAGTTTCTTGTTTTCCAATTAAATGATCAACATTTGTGTAAGGTCTCTATCACATTTTCCTTAATATCTACTTGCTTATCACTTATGCATTAGCTTAAGATAACGTCGCAGCTAGTCATATATGCATTGCTCGTGCATAAAAATTATAAATATTGAATATGGCGATCATGATTAGCATCAAATGCATAATGATGTTGAATGATGATCCGCGTAACTCACCATGTCGGTAATCTCGGCGCGTATTTCCCTCAAGATGGCCGACTCCTGCTCCTCCGTAACAACCACCTCATCGTCCAACTCAAATTCAAACTTTCTCCCTCCGCTCGTCAAACATGCATCGTCATCAGCGTCATAGCGCGGGGCGGAGCGTAAGTCAAGAGGCGGCGCTAGGAGGCGGCGGTCCGAGAGGGGCTCCGGGACAGCGAACGCCGTGTCGAGGGTGCGCCAGGACTCGAGGGTGAATTCGTCGTCGGGGTAAGGGTCTTCTGTGGGAGTTATGAATCCGTCGTCGTCCTCGTCGACTTGGGAGAAGTCAAGGCGAAAGTCTTCGTCCATGATTAATTTATTCCTAGTGCTTAGGCAATACAATTAGTAAAATTACGTAGACTCGTTTAATGTTAAAAAAAGACGGAAGAGTACTCGTTTTACACAATAACAACTAAAGCATTATTTGAGCCTCTGCAGCTTATTCATATGCTCTTTCAAATACCATATAGCCTAAGCTACACCTCACGTCAATATCCGCCTAATTTAAGTCCGAAAGAGAACAAATTAACGTAAAATATTTCACGCTGCGTTGCTACGTTGCTATGGACGCCATTGTATTTAGTCTGTTGAAGCGTCTTATATCTAGTCTGTTTCTCTGATTCATACCAAATGTGTGCCTAGCGACAAACGTTTAAACTGCGGAATGGTTAAAAAATTATTATCAATAATCATCATAAAATTAAAATCATATTATGTTACAGAAAACGTGTGTTCTATTAATCAATAAAGACGTTGCACTGGACCAAAACTATTATTAATTTAAATAAAGACGTTGCACTTGATCAAATAACTCAATTTTAACCTCAAAATCCCGTCCTTCCTCTTACCCTCGTTTTATCTCCTGAGCCACCTC
>JAQIWG010001866.1:0-22494 GCA_034695025.1 Chamaedrilus cognettii | reverse complement strand
AAGATGGAGGCCCCTACGAGAAATAATCCGCGGCAAAATTGGATCATTTGTTGCCCCGAAGCGAACAATTAAACGAATTGCTTATCGCATGGTTTATTTTGTGTCATCTCATCTTATAGTAGGCCATTGAAAACTTTACAGTGTGCATGACACGTCATATTATGCGTGAATCCTCCAGCCCTCCCCTTTGAAACTGATAAATACTGAAAGGGTTCAGTAACATCATTCCCATCTCCCCCCTCTTTGCTGAAACTATTTGGCGCCACGCGGAAGTATAATGCGCTGAAGGGTGCCGAGCGCACTTGTCCTAATCCAGTGGTGTTAGTGATGCGGCACGCTTTTCCTCGCTTATTTGTCTGGAGGGCCTGTACCAGCAAGATGGAGGCCCCTACGAGAAATAATCCGCGGCAAAATTGGATCATTTGTTGCCCCGAAGCGAACAATTAAACGAACTTCACATATTTGAGACTGTATGTGGCTGAATGTTAAACGGCCTATCCCTTGCAGGGATTTGAAACAATAAACCGCGTGACTGCGTCGGACTTCAGTTTGCCAAAAAAATGCACTTAAGCCGCGTGAACAAAGTATTATAGTCGACTAACTTATCTATTAAAATGCTGCTAAGTTTACTGCTTAAATTACATATCGGTTAAAATAGTTATACGGCTTGCGTGCCTTGTTAAATTTGTAACTAACTAAAATTCGCCACCGGTGTCACGTACACGTATATGCCTTTCTGTGTTCTACACTAGGCCTAAGCGTATGGTACTTCTTACCGCGAGAACTTTGGCGCAGGATTCCCTTGTATTAATACCATAACGACTCGACGAACTTTGAGATTGTACATAATTATGAAAATGCTACCGTTCGTAAACAATTATTTGACGTGCCTATTTAATAAATTAGCGGGTTATAAAAAGATTGGACAACTGTACACGTTCAAGACAACAAGCCGCTGCTGTATAAAGGACAGCTCGGCCTCATGCCCTGATCTAAGCCATAATCAGCGGCGGTTGGCGATTATTTGTCTATGTCGCCCTCCGCAGCGCTGCGAATTGACACGCGCGTCGCCCCCCAGTGGGGAGTCAGTCCTCACTCCGCCTGCCCGGCTCCGTGGGTCGCTTCCCAGGCCGCCACCCACCACGCGCCGCTACCCCGTGCGACCTCACCCTTTAAGGAAGCAGCGGGTCAACTCAACAGTGTCGTCCCCAAAATTGGAACTTGTTTAGCTGAGCGATTTAGGCGATGACCTTAGTGTTCTTACAAACAATCGAGCAAAAGTTTAATATTCAATCAATCTTCCTTTGAGAGTGAAATGATGAATACTATTGACGAAATGGTTTTACCACAGATTAATGCTTGATCAATTTGTTTGAACCAAAAAGCTTTGTTGGCGGGTGCTTAAACCTTCAGGGATTAAGCGCATCAACTTCTCTCGAAAGTTGCGCTATAGGTAGTCTTCGCCCCCCTCCCTTTATGAAATTTAAAGAGTGTCACTGACCTCTGTGTTGAAAAGAGGTCAAGGCACTCGCCTGGGCTATCGGCGCGTGCAAACAAAATTCTGTCAAAAATCGGGCGCAGCGTGTGCCCGGCTCACGGTCAATAATAACCATTCGTCAGTTTAATAAGCCGGGAGTACATGTATACATATAGGCATACTGCTGGGGAGACTATTTGTGTGGAAGTAGTCGAGTCTAAATTAAAATACGGCATAATTATAATAGCAGTGCACGCGAAAATGTATATAGACGTGTCATTTCACTGTAGTATTGTCATAGGCAACCGCCGCGGAGCTATAATTATCGACTATGTTTTGTAAAAGAATTCAATCATCTTAAAAAAAAAATTAAAAAATAGAGTTTTTTTCATTGTAAAACACATACTCCTGACCAGAATGCACGAAGCAGTATTCATTATTTTTAAAAAAAATCTGCTCCAAACTGTATGCATATACTGCGTCAATTGAATCAAAGATTTGATTGCATGATTATATCAACCTTGCCTGAGGTGACGATTTGATTTCATCGTCATTCTGTTCTTTGCTACATAATTAGAGACTGATCTATTTGAGAGATTTTTCATTACGCATGCACGAGGCAAACAATGACATGCAATCTACTTTGAGGACGCATATTATTATAGGGAAGACTCAGTCGTTCCTCAAAGGGGATTGGCTAGCCGCCCTCGACCACGCTGTCCTTAGCGGCGATAACGATGTCGCCACCGAGCGAGACTATCATGAGAAACACAGCAAACACCAATCGCTCTCTATCCATAGCCTAACCCCAGCTATATATCCCGCCGGTGAACGAGGCTCCTGGAGGTTTTATCTTAAAGCAACACAATTGACAACGTTGGTGGTTTGGAGGATAAGCCCGGCATGCATGTATAGGGACGGTATGGTGTTTACCACAGGTGTCCCGAGAGTAGATTGTAAAGTATCCTAATATAGCACCTTCGTTCAAGCTCTTTGCAGAACAGAATTTATCGGCTGTACTACTGAAGCCTCCGTCAAGGCTTGGAATGACCCCCATTGAACAATGAACAGAGCCGTAATACTTATCTCGTCGCTCCGTAGGCTTAGTATGTGTTACACGCGGTCCTTAAGTACACTACAAAGGCATATGAGCTCGTCAAGGCTTCTATTCAAACTTTATGCACAACGTGAAACGTGATTTTGGTTTGTCACTTGTCAGTCACTGCAGTCAAAACGAAAGCTCGATAACATTGTGATTTTTTTCAACAATTTTATTACGCTAATAAAGAAGCAGGTCTTTTAAAATTATTCTTTTGAAAATTACTTTCCGACTTATTGAAACAAAAGGATCTGATAATGTTTAATTAACTTTGTATCGTTAACAAATTTCTCTTATTTGGCGTTGTTAAGTTGGTCAATGTAATAGAGGCCTAGTTCGACCATCAGCAAAGAAATCAACGTAGGTTGCGACTTATTACAGTACGAATACAAAACTGGAAATTGTCTGAGAAAGTACCTGCTACGCAAACACTGTTATAGGTCTATTTCAACAAAATACGACGTTGACGTCAATCCAAGATGACACGCTAACAGCAAAGATACTCCCACCGCAAACACGTGAGGCGTGAAAAACCACGCTCGCATTGATCACACCAAATAGACTCGTTCTTCCAAGACACCAAGTTTGATAACTGGATACGTTTCTGTCCATAGTTCTCGCAAATTGCCCCTAATTGTGTCGCCGTCTAGGGTGTTGACCGGCCATCGATCGGCTGAGAACAGTTTGCGGTTCAATTCCAGACGTCAGCAGCGATCGTTACAATTTCCTGCGAGTTTTGTTCGTAACGCAACTGCGATATTAACTTGCAGGCTGCAGTAGCGAGAGCCCCGCAAAAACACGTATATGGCTGCCAAGGCTTGAATAGCTCCATGTATGTCTGCGTTTTCTTTTCCATTGATTTTGCTAAACATTGTCTTTTTTTACCTTTTGGTAACTTCGAGCGTTTGAAACAAAATACTAGAATAATCGCGCCGATGTGCACGGCGTTGTAAAGCGTTACGTAAAGCTACCTAAAGCGTTTCGTGAATAGAGATTTAAACACAGCTAGAATATCTTGCTCGTTTCTCAAATATTCTTGATTTAGTTCATACGAATTAGTCTCATCCCAAATATTCGAGATCGAGCTTTAAAACGCTAAGCCCCCTACAGCAACATAGCGAAGAAAAAATGTTTTGGCTGTATACAGTCGGAACTGGTGGATGTAGGAGCAGCATGACGTTGTGCGCATGCGCTTTAATTTTTTTTTATTTTTATTATTTTATTTGGGTGCTTTGTTGATACTCCATATTTTATTTTGTGCTACCATTTGTTTGGTGAAATAAACTTATATATATATATATAACCCATAGCAACCGCAGCAACCACGTAAGCCTAGACTATAAACAAAAGATAAATTTGCTACGATAATTTTTTAACCAGCAATCATACAACGCGCGAGTTAATCGAATCTTCCCGAATGGAAAAACTTCGATCTGTCGCAGCTGACGTTCAAGTTGTCACTTAACGATTGCGACAACGTCCTGCGAGTTCTCTAACCAATATTGCCAACTGCGGTGACCATTGTTATCGGCCACACATCATTACCAAAAGTCACGAAGGCAGTCTTTTAATAAATAGATTTATCACGGACCAGCGTCGTTAATGCGCGAGTGTCGACGCTGACGCCGCGTTTTTCAAACAAAACTGACGCAACTCGACTTTTGACGCCCCGTAGGTGAGAGAGTTAATTATGCGTGCATAAAGTTCAGGATTGCGTGAACCCGGGTTGAGTACAATAAGGAATGGACTCCCGGGTTCAGTATAACGAGGTATGCATACGCGGGATGGGTATAGTAAGTGTAGTGTTTACACGCTGTCACTGTGAGCGAATGCTTGCGGTAGGTCCACACATGCGACACTAAACGCACCGAACCTTGTGTACGTAACTCGTGTCGGCCTACGCTCGTCGATCTATATAAACGAACACTGTCTCATTATCAAACGTCAAGCAGGGAGTGCCTGTATAATAATGACGCGGAGAGCACTCAACGTTGTTGTATAGTTTCCATCACCAATAATTTTTTAATTAGCGACGGGGGTTCAGATTAGAATTGCATGTATTAATTAGCCTATATGCCGTTGACGAATATTCCCAGACTTCTCCACACAGTTGCAATTATTATTACAGTCGGCGAATGCTTTGAAAACATTCACAAATTTATGAAGCAAACGGGGTTGATATTATTTGAAGCATTGCATCATATGTAATACTTGTGACATTACACATATATTCTCTAAACCGCCTTTTGTAAGTGAGAAGTGTGAAAAAGCGTTCAGCATTGGCGCATTAAAAGAGCTCCTTCGTAACTATAGATTTGCTGCAGGTACAGATTTATTTACTTCCAATTGTTATTTATTTCTCGGTGTGACGATGTCTTGGCATACGAGCATATCGTGACTAAAAGCTATTTTATAGCTATTCATATAGTAATTCAATCGATTCGATCTAGATGCGACGCAGGCGCTTTGGCTAAAATTCCGGCTTGCGTATTATATAGCGTTAGCTTAACCAAAAATTCGAAATACTATATATTGGTGATGCGTATTGTTCTACATTCTACGTTCTCGTTCATGTTCTGCATTCTACACGACACAGTAGTCTCGAAAAGACGCACTGTAAAATGTCTCCTGCTGTTGCCGCAGTGGATAAATGACGCGATCGTGAGCAAACAAGAAACGATGCGAACATTCGCTGGGAATCGAACGGACGGACTCACGTCGTCATTATAGCAGCGAAGTTGACGGAAAGTTGACACGCTGCTCAGTATAACTCTCGCACTCGACGGTGTGACCTACTTACCTGATACCTCATCGACGCTTAGCTACTTAATGCCAGTAATAATCCAATAATGATTTCCAGTCATATTCAGGACCGTTCAAAAAAAAAGAGCAATACTGTGAAACTGAAACCATTTTGCTATTGATTTTGTTGCCGTACTGTGGTAATTGGCTAGCGCGTACAAGATAGGACGTACTCCGACATCGCCTCCGAAGCCACTGCCTCTAACGATGATCGGTACAATCTCAGGGCGTAGTTCTAACTAAATAGTACGCGGCCACTGTGTGCACGCACCAAAGTGTCAGCTGTTTGTGGGAGCGGCAGTCACAGACTCAACTTGGCATTGTAGACGGAGTTATTTCAGCGTTCAAACAACAGGGTGACGGCATAAATGAACTGTCAAGCTGAGCTGATAATGCTATCGCCTAATATATATATATATATCTCGCGCGTGTTCGCTGAGCTATAGCTTCAACAGCAACAGGGACGCGGTGGAACTGAAATCGTATTCTAAAACATTCGCCTTCACTTTAATTGCGAAATTTCTGTATCAGATTTTCAACAATAATATTCGAATTGTTTAATTTTTTAATGTTTGTTGCACGCTAAATAAGTTATGTAGTCGATAGACTTTAGATAGGTGATATTAGATTTATGTGAAATAGAATGATTGCGCTATGTTATGAAGCATTCGTGTTAATTTCGCAAAAGTAAGTTACGCGTCCTGAAATAGATGTTTTCGTTCCCTCTAGCTTAGCGTCGCAGAAACAAGCTTGTATTATGCCGTAGATCTAATTACAGTCATTCATTACACAATTGCATAGGCATGATTGTGGCAGAATTAGACATTTTCAAGAATAAAATTATTTTTCGTTGTGGTAGAAAAAATTTGCTTTCATGCAGTTTGGAGAAACATAGATAAATTGACTTATCCCTGCGTTAATAAATTGATCTTCCCCCAATATGAAAACAGCTATTTACCCGCGATCTAGTGTACTTAACTTGCCCTACCCTTCTCGTCCCCCCCCCCCCCCGCTCTGTTGACTCGATGTCCGACTATTAAGGGCCAACGCGAATAACCTATTTAAATTTGTGAGCGCTCCATTGGCGGCAGTAGAATATCCAAATTCGATACGGCAATTATAAGACGAGGCGAATTTTCAACCGGGGTCGGAGATGTAGGTCTGTAATGGTAGCAAACATTGATTATGGATATGAGACACGCAATCGTTGTGTGTGACTTTTCACAGTTGATAGGCCTCCATTTCGAATAAACAAACAGATGATATTGAGTGCGCTTTTAGTTCCGTTTGAATCGTGTGAAAGTTATTCTCTGTCAATAGAATAGGCCGCCATGTAGGCTTGTTGCTAATGGGAAACATAATTTATAACGGATTAAACAACGATTTCTATGATTCGACGCTAATATAGCCATAAAGTGACAGAAACCCGATGTTTCGGCAAAACGCGGCATTTTGGGCTACCGGGTATACATGGGCCATTCATTAAAGCAAACAAATGTTTGAGAGAATCTGATCTATACAAAGTCAATTGCTGAAATCATGATAAATTCCCTGCAGATCTCTTTATTATTAGGCCTACTTGACATTCGTCAAATTCTCGACGGTCATAATTTTGTCATCATACATGAAATTAGTCCTACAAACATTAGGCCTACATTTAATAACCCTAGTTAGCCAACCTACTGGTACAAGATCAACACGGGTTCTTGTTTAACTATAAATTCTATATTACCGCATTGTTCTCCACATCAGAGAAAACCTATAGGCCTCTAGCCTAACACGCTACACAAAATTCAACGTTTTTGGATTTTATTCACTTCGAACGAGGAGTATGAGCAGTGAACACGGAACCTCCGGCTGTTGTTACATCCTGGGTACAATTTGTACCAATCCAATCCACCCACCATTCTCCTTGTTCTCACCCCCGGAGACGGATCGCTGCACAAACACAATTCGATATGTCGACCATGTGTTCGGTATCTCCGGCGCCTTTTAGCCTCCGTTCTGATCTCCGCGCCCCCTACGGGAAGTCCCATCTCGAGGGTTCCCGCGGAAACTTTGATGTCGGGCTCAATATTTTAAAATTTCAACCGACCCGCGACCGATCGTTGTGTGTGTGTCGACGTTGGGCTATAGCGGTTAACGAGAATGGAATCTGCGCCAATCTATCTTGGCTCTTACCAATTTGAATACGAGCTGGAGCAAATATACATAATTTTTGCTTTTTTGGAACTTAACTAGTTGAGGTTTTGATTAATGCTAGACTGCGTTAGGGTTAGTAAGCTAGGGTTAGGGCTGCGTGAGGGTTAGGGCTAGGTTGAGATTAGGATTTATTCAGGCCTGCTAATTTGATTTTAACACTTTTTCCAGTCGGTATGCAAATTGGCAAGAGCCAAGATGGACTGGCGCAGATTCCATTCTTGCTAGCGGCCGAGATGTTTTAATGCAAAGCGGTCTTGGGATGTGTGTAAGCTTGACGGCGAGCCGCTATAGGTCTCGGAGAGTAAATATTTAGACTGCTAAACGGGAATTTTCTTCACCGCCAGGCGAATCAACGCAAAGAAAGCTTATTAATTCGCCCGCGAGACAGTGTAGGCCCAGTGTGTGTGTATATAGAGGTGGGGCAAATTGGCGAGAGTTTATTCGCCACTTGGGATTACAAAAAACAGTCCGCGTATGTCTACGCATCGGGGAGAAAAATGTCGGCTTTAAGCGTGTTTCTTCGCGGAGATAAAAGCCATATCGGCGTACTGATACACACAGCTGTGGCTCATCGATTCAGCGGGTTAAAATATCGCCAGCTTATTAACATAGTGACCCTATGTAACACCATAAACTGCTTATCCTACTGTCCGAATGTAGCTTGGATCTATAGTTAAAATTGGATAGGCTATCTACCATAAAAAGCATTAACGACACTTATACACGTGACAAACTAACAGCGAATTGTGACTGGATTGATTTTAATTGCATAAGTTTCAATCACATAATTATCGAATATTATTTATTCGATCGACGCATTATAGAATTCAAACTGAGAAGATCTGTCTGACGAATCAAAATGCAATACACACGGAAGCAAACTAACAAGAAAACAAGTAGGCCTATATAGGCGTGAAAATCTAGAAACTGCCACGTATAGGCTATACAGAGAGCAATACTGACAGTTACGTATACAGAGGGCGGTAGGGAGAGATAGGCGACGAGGAGTCTATAGAGTTCGTGGGTGGTCCTTGTGCCAATGTTCGGCGCTGTGGGTCGGTGCGCTACACGCGTGCGCGAAGGCGGTTGAAACAACGCCAGTCTATACCACACGCTCCACCGGCCGCCGCATCCTTCCTTAGGGTCTCTTTCAACCATGCATATTTTGCATGCAATTTAACATGCAATTTTGCGCGCAATTTTGCATGCAACCATGCTGAGAATATTACGATGTCAAATGTCCATTGTCATGACAACGATTTCCTTAACTGGGTTTCCTGCACGGCTTGCATGAAACCCAGTTAAGGACGTTTGACATTGTAATTTTCTTAACATGGTTGCATTCAAAATTGCATGTAAAATTGAATGTAAAATTGCACGCAAAAATATGCATCGTGACAAGGAGGCCTTATAGCATGATGGCGCTGCCGCGTGTGGCTGTATCGCAGCGGAGCGCGGGTGCACAGGGTGGGTTATGTCAGATACGAATCCCGCTTTTTATGGAAAAAGAGCTAAAATGATTCGTTGTGAAAGAGCAAAGCATATACAGTAGGTCAGAATATAATTTTTCTTGAGAAAAGTTTATAAAGCGTTGATAACCCATATTATATTTACTCCGATCCTCTATGGACAGTCCTTGTGCAATTTTCTTTCTATTGCAAATACTTTAAAATGAATTTTAATTAAATAACGTATGTATATAGACGTAAGCCAAACAGAATGAAATGCACTGAGCTTTTCTTAATTCCGCCTGCAATACAGTAACACGCTGCCAGAATGCCCGTCACTGTACTTCCCCGGCATATGTACTTCACTGTACTTCACTGTACTTCACTGTACTTCCCTGTACTTTCCTGTACTTCACTGTACTTCACTGTATTTCACTGTACTTCACTGTACTTCACTATACTTCACTGTACTTTACTGTACTTCACTGTACTTCACTGTACTTCACTGTACTTCACTGTACTTCACTGTACTTCACTGTACTTCACTGTACTTCACTATACTTCACTGTACTTCACTGTACTTTACTGTACTTTACCGTACTTTACTGTACTTCACTGTACTTCACTGTATTTTACTGTACTTCACTGTACTTCAATGTACTTCACTGTACTTCGCTGTACGTCACTGTACTTCACTGTATTTCACTCTACTCCACTGTACTTCACTGTACTTCACTGTACTACACTGTACTTCACTGTACTTTACTGTACTCCACTGTACTTCACTGTACTTCACTGTACTTCACTGTACTTCACTGTACTTCACTGTACTTCCCGGTATCTAACAGAAAATTGCGTTCACCCGCTTAAATGCGACGTCGGGCGTGGATTCTAAAATTCTGTCGAAGCTGCGCAATCATAACAGGCAGCGCCCGGGGGCGGAAAGTTACTGTTCATTATTGCGCGCCACATGTACCGAGTTGTACGGGCACTGCGCTGTTTACACCGGGGCTTAGTAATAGGTAGGGTTGGCATCCCCCCCCCACATAATTTCAAACGGGGATTGTGCAGTAGTTTTTCAGTCCAAGAATAACAGTCGAAAGTGACATCTACAAGCAAAGCATGTCGTACATACTAGTCTTGTCTTGTGGTGCCATGATGGACGTGGTGGCGTCTGCCTCAGTACGCATAGGACAATAGATTAATCTGCAATTCCGCGTGTTAGCTTTCAATGCGCGTGATGGATAGTGGATTTCGTTTAATGAGGGCTAGCAAATGGTAGGCTATCTTTGTGTTATTTATGTTGCTGCCATTTGCATTCTTTTAATTATTGAAATGGCATGCAACCCTATGTCGAAAACCGTTCCGGCGCCCATGCGAAGTTGGAACACTGACGCAGGCAGCAGCGTGCGTGTGTCTTTGCGCCACCCGGCCACATGTGTTTACGAGGCGTTCAGTTATTACACGTGCACGAGGCAGTTACATGTATGTGTAGCCGATGCGTTACTCAATTTAAAGGTTATAATCAATGACGAGGTCATGATGTGGAGCTAGCCTATGGCTCAACATGTGTTGAAGAGCAGAGGGTGAACTCTCTAATCGATATTTGAAATGCCATACCTTGGTCGCTTTGCCACTCGTTAGACGGGTTTCAATTAGAGGACAATGATACACAGTTTGAAGGCTTTTAGAGTGGATACGTTGTGAGTTAATACGCGTTAAAATGAATGCAGTAACTGAAGGCTGCGTGGAAGGCTCAGACAATGTGTCTCTTGTAACACATGGCACGATGCTCTAACTACAGTAGCGACCCATACAATAGGCCACTACTGTAGACTTGGTTAATTGACTCACAAATTTTACTTAATGACACAAACTACCTCAGCCATTTTTGTGCGCAGTTTCGTTCTCCGATGATATTTAATTACTAAAAAGCCAACAGGCGTTATTCGTGTAAATTTTACCCCGCGTCACTGCGACGATGGGCAAAAACGTTCGACAAAGTACGCCTATCGTCAACGAGTGAGCGATAAACGCTGGGCGCAAAACGAAAAAATTCAACACGATAGACTGCATTCTCCAATCGCTTCCTTCTAAAGTTCGTTCCGCGTAAAAAGCCATCTCGCGAGCGGATATGATTTGTATACACTGTAGCCAGCTGTGACCGTTGGACGGGTCGCTAATCCATATCTCGTCCTATACTTCGAGTGTGCCCGTTGGACTAAGCGGCTTGGCCAGAACGCGTATACATCGGCGCGAAGTTTGAGTTTAAGCCGCGAGCTACAGAAATCCGGGCCTTGAAGATTCTACTAAAGCCGTTTGCTTCTCTCAGACTTTCTTGTTCTGAGAATGTATTAACAAATCTTTGACCCAGAGCAGGGCCTACGTGTGCTTCGTATAGATAGCCAGCCTGAGTTTTGATGAAAAAAAAATACGAGAACGGTCACAGAAAGGTTTAGTTGTGTTTTCTTAATTTTTATGCGCGCTTCGTGAACTATATTTAAATGCAGATTGAAAAGCTCGAAATGTATCTTCTTATAATTTACAAAGACTTTTCGTGTCCATTGCTTTGCTCTTAGTCCAGTGTTTAGATTTAGAGGTAAACTTCGTCGGAAGTTTCCGCACTCGCTGCAGAATTATGCAGACGCAAATCCCTGACAAAGTTTACCTCTATTGAACGAACTTGTAACAGATGTTAATTTTTTTAACTCCGATGAATTGAAGAGCAAATGTACATTATACCAAGACCCCGGTTTTAACTCGGCTAAGCTAAAGGCTTCACTGCTTGTCATACATTAGATAAGGGTCAGCACGGGCACCAATTTGTCGTTCAGGCCAAGTACCATGATACGCATACTAAGTCTCTTTCATAAACAATGCCAGTCTGTGTTATGCGTTATCAAACGGCTTGAGAGTACGGACCTAGACATGTATACACTATAATTGTATACACCCGACTTGTCGTAGAAGATAAAACAACAAGACACGTCTTCACGATACACGTATATCCCAGGTCCAAACGAATCGCATGATTTGAGAAAGTTAACATTGCTAAGTGTCAGCTTTTTTCAGATGATAGGTTGCAGTCTTGCAGACAGTTGTTATGGGCATGTTATACAAATTGGTTTGAAATTCGTAGTTTTTCATATAAAATGGCACGTTTTAAAGTTAAACTAAAGCACGGATAATTTCTTCTATTAAATAGTAATCACTAGCGATGTAATATTCATAGGCTAAAAATATTCTGAATTTTACTTAAAGCTTCCTCAGTTTTTTCTCATGCTTTTTCTTAAACTCAAAAAATAAAAACTCTTTTCAATAAAAACTTAAGCTCTATTCTGAAACTCAAACTAAACAGTTTCAAATTGTCTGCACAGTGGTCTGTTTTGAGCGGATATAATGCTGTTCTCGCGCGCATTTGATATAGGCCTATAGTATGGGCCTATACTATAGGCCTACAGCTGACCTAAGGCTCGATTTAGCAGATCTGTTTCTACAAATTCGTCATAATGTAACCGCTTTGACAGGTCTTGATCAGCACATCTCGATGCAGAGACGTGACAGCTAGTGTATTATGCAGCCAAAGCTTGACCACCTGTCACATGTTCTAACACCCCTTTCTCAATGCATGACATGACTGTCTCTATTTGCCCCGTATACATGCTTGCTGTTGACCAAATTAAGGGATACTTCATCTAGTCACCCTGTAAGCCAGTGAATGAAGGATCACGTAAGGTCGCCCATGCGTCTGGTCAAACATTGCGTATATTTATTCTGGTCACGCTCATCTCACGTTATCATTGCTTCTTCGTTCGTCGAAGTAGCAGTAGACACGCCTTATTTAAGTTGTACCACGTATGGAGGCATTTTCGGAAACCGGGCAAAATTCGACGGTGAGATTAAGGACGGAGAGGGGTGAATCCTTCATTGGAATGTTTATACAAGCTAGGAAATTAATTGCATTATATTTCAGTCGGTGTATTGGGCCATATGAGGACTCAAAGTTTATTAGCCTTTTGTATAAACAAAATCTTGAGGACCACACCGTAGTATATAATAACCATGCAGTCACCGCATACAGTATAATCATTGGCAACAGCATCTTTAAGTTTATAAACATATATACTTTTTGCAACAGAAACGCAGATCGCAGGCTATTATAATCGACATAATTCATTTCGATCGCAGTGTCGCAGCTCCACGATTTAACTGAATTTCATAGACATACATCGTCGACCGAAACTGAAAGACTGAAACTGATCAAACGTCTGGAACTAAAACACAGCTAAGTGCAACTCCTGAATACACGCATCCAGCTCCCGTGCTGTATGGTAATTGCCTGTTTGTTGATGATTAGCTCGCTTCAAAGGGCGACCAAGTGGTTGACTTATTAAACGAGCAGCCGTGGTAAGACAGCGCGCATTGACTTTTCTACTTGTTCAGCGCTAAAAGCCCCACATTCGATATTCTCCGATCTTCAGCCAACAAGGTTCGCAGCGGTGCACGGTGTGGACAAGTTGCACATTTCGCGCTGTTATTTCGATAGTTTCCTGTCGTCGTCTCTCTCCTCTCTTCTTCGCCTTTAACAGGAACCCTTGACAGAGATCCTGGGGCATCACGCACCAACACAGGACTTCAATAGTTCAGAGCTGCGTTCTTTGTGGATCAAGCGGCGGATAAGTGGAGCACTTGGGTTGGAAGGAGAAAGTTCACGCTGCGGGTGTATACCTCCCATACTGCCTGACTTCAAAGCCGAATGAGTGTTGATACTTGTTCTCATTCCTGTTCTTATCTCATTTCTTAAAGTGGGAAAATGTCACAGCCTAATATCTTATTGAACAAGACTAGCAACAAGTCGAAGATGTTCCTTGTTTGTTGTTTTTCATCCATAACTTTGCATTAGCGTCATTGGACAAAATGGAAAATTATGACTGAAAGCGGACAACGCGCATTGGCGAAGTATGAACTGCCAAAGTATCCTTGCGTTTTCTTAGGCTTAGGCATCTTACATAGGTAGATAATTATACATGCAGGCTTATCATGGAGCGATATAAATAGAGTTACGGGACATTTAATTGTTTAACGAATTCCAGTGCCGAGATTAAATCCTCAAGAAAGATCTGCTAGATTGTTTTTTCGTATTTCGGTGTTCGTTTATCAGCAACATTGATTTTGAGATAAGCCAACAAAGCGGTATAGCGCTCACTCAAACGCGGAAACAGATTAACCGGACGGGGCGTTATTTCGCGTGTTGAACGATGCGGTGACATTGCGCTATGGCCCCGGCCTATGGGTTAACTGGATCCAGTAGAAGTTTGATGGTGCTGGGTCCCCCGTTATCAAACGCTAGGTTACTGTTCGCGGACTCTTCGCAGTGAGACTCTGAACAATTAATATTACTAGCAATTCTTAAATGATCAATCCTTATTTACAGCCTATGCTACCTATTATGAATACCATGCCATTCGCTGTCAGTATTCTCCGTGTATGTTAGACCACAGAGAGCATGACTGCGATCTGTTTGCTCAACGCGACGACTCTTTGAATCCAACACGGCATCAAACGTCGTTCGAGCGGATCGAGAAGTTTACTTAGCCGGTACGGAGTGCTAGGTGGACCTGGCCTAGGCCTATACCTCTAGGCCTGCGCGGCTTATAGTCGGCCCGTTGATGAACTTATAGTGTACAGATCGAGCGAGAACAAGTTGGACCCTTGTCAGCGATATGCGGCTGTGCGCATGCGCAGTGAGAGTGTTGTGTGTCACGTGATGCACGCTGTGTATAATATAATACCCCCCCCCCCCCCCAGCACTGTACTGCTCAGTGGTCACCAGCGGGCCGATGTTTGATTAAAAGATATCATTAGCATGAGCGGAGATCATGATGAGATGGAAATGGAAAGATATTAATGCAACAATAATTTAGTTGGCGATCGTATCTTCTTGATGTTTGGGCTATACGCAAATTCTGTTAGTTATTAAGGCCTAACTATTGGGCCCAGTCCCAAGTTGTTAGCGGAGCTCATTATTAGAGTTAATTAATCCAGTGCGGGGATTTTTCAACATCCAATGAGCAATGGATTTGAATTTTGTGGAAGGCTGGAACTGACGTTGTTAACTCACGCTGATGGGCTTTGAATTCAATGTTATGAACAAAAAATAGGTGACAGAGTTTTTTTAATATATTTGAAAGTTTTTGTAAGCAATTTTAATGAAGTTAATTTAAATTTTAAAAACTAATTTTAATTTTTATTATTGACATTGAACACGCAAAATAAAGCATAACAACATGGGGTTTATAATACGCTATCAACGTGTTCGCAATATTTCGTTAACGAACTATCAATAATTTGGCAATTGAAAATGAAAATCTCCTGATATCCAATATTCATAATTATTATTTTTAAATACTGACAATATAAGACAACAATGCTTGACTCTTATTGTTAATACTGCGGTTCAATAATAAATTTTGTGTCTCATTGTGAAAAAAAAACATTATGCAAGTTTACATAACCAAAACTTTAACTAAACGTCACAATTTCTAGTCAATAAGCATATTTTGCTTGAATTTCACTCGTCAGTGAATATGTAATACTGTCAATATACCCGCACAGTGTCTAAATACTCCAATCACTGTGGCCTACTTACTTGGAGTGGATTCTATAGTCGTACCTTTGTTTCCACCTTTACCTTTGGCTTAGCTTAGGAGACAACTTAACTTCCATTCAAAATAAGTTTTTGCTAAGTCCATTTGAATTGATATACGACGTCATTAAATTAAGATGACGTCATACATTTCGAGCAAAACTACTTTCTATTTAAACTGAATTCAAAATAGCCGCATTTCCTGTGGAAATTGTTATTTTGTTTTTGACTGATAAATATTTTTGCAAGTTTTTTCGAATGGCACTGAAGAGCTGCCGTTAAATTGATTTAAAATCTGCTCTTTAGCAAGAGCTTTGCTTAGCCGCGCCTAAAGGTACGTCTTTATAGAATCCACCCCTAAACTTGATTTATTCTATGCTACGTAACACATCATGCAGGTCACAGTGTTATTATGCCACGGAAGACACGCGTCCATTATGACGTCATCGCTAATTTGGTTAAGCGCGAACAGTGCTACATGACGTCATGCCCCAAATCCCTGTCAGCCTATAGAACCTTATTGAACATAGACATGCAGACGCGTGACGCCAATGCATTATACTCAAACATGAAGCTCTCATAAAAATCCTATAGTGACGTCATACAGCATTCTGACGTCAATGTATAATACACAGAAATGACACTCTAATCAAAATCCCATCATGACGTCATCGTCGAATCATTCGATGACGTCACAAGCGATCTACCTCCGTCGCGTCCCTACTGCTCAGCGGACTATCCCACCCATCCGATCCACGCTCCGACCCCGAGTCCCCCGCCCCCCTGCACCCCCCGGCCATACCACTCGACGATCCCACCCCCCCTTGCAACCCCCCTCCGACCAAATCGCTTCCCCTCCTCGGCGGCAACAGCGGTAAGGGCAGAGACGCCCCTTTTTGTGGTGCCCCCGCCCTCCCCCCCGCCGCTGCGCACGCCGCCGACATCATGTCATAATCTAGGGGCTTGAAAGCTCCGAGAAAAAAAGGATGCGGGGGCGGCGGGGGGCCTTGGGGGTGCAGGGAGGAAAATGGCGACCCAAGGCCCGAGTAGGGGAACCCGGGGGAGGCTGAGGCAGCGGCGGCTGCTGCCGCGGATAGCCAGGCCTCAACGGCGGTCGGCGGGCGGGAGAAAGAACCCCCCCCTCCAGGAAGACTGGAGGGACCGCGGCCCAGAAGGGCGTCGGTCGTGAAAGCAGCCGCACGGGGGCTGAAGGCCGAGTGCAGGCCCCCAGGGGTACCTGTGGGGGCAGCAGGGGGAGGCGGCGGCGGGAAAGAGAGGCTCGTGAAGGCTGATTTGAGGCCAGGAGGGGCGGTGCCCCCCCCCATGCTGAGTCTGCCCGCTGCTGCGGCGGCAGCTGCTGCGACAGAGGATAAAGGATGATGTGGGTGCATGAGACCCAGGGGAGACATATCGGGGCAATGTCTCGCCTGCTGATGCAGCTGCTGCATGTGCTGCTGCTGATGCTGCTGAAGCTGCTGCATTGAAGAATGCTGCTGCTGCAGCGTCATTTTGTGCTGCTGCTGCTGCGCGACGAACGTGTCTTGCACCGAAATGAACTGTTCTATCGCCTTGACCAGGTCTCCATTGCAGCCTTGTAGGACCAACTCGAGCACATGGCGCTTCTGCTGCGGAAATATTCTCTCAAGCATTTCCACGCCGTTTAATCGTCCCGGGCGATACGCCGTTGGAATGGTCGAAGGATGCGGGGGTTCCCCTCTACCCCCCCTGTCCCCCGACGTCAACGAATCCTTATTCCTACCCCCAAAATTCCCCCCTCCTCCACCGGATGTCCCCCTCGATCCAATTCCACCGCCGCTGCCGGGGGTTCCCCCGTTGTTGGTAACGCCAGGCGGGGTGGTGAGGCGACCGGAACCGGAAGTGGGGGCGGGTTTAGGGTCGGGGGCGTGGTGGGGGCGGGAGGCGGTGGAGGAGGCCTCGCTGCAGCAGTCGTCGAGCATGTTGCTGTCGTCCGAGTCGGAGCCGAGTGATCGAGCGCCGTCTGATAATGTGAACAACGAGAATATTATGATCGTTTCTTTATTTCACAACAAAGGCCGTAAATATAATACAACATTAAACAAGCTGCATCGGTACAAAAGCATCGAGTAAACAGTAAAAAAAGACTATTAGGCTGCTAATATTACATAATAGACTACTACATAATACTACAATTTATACATAATCATAATTAAGTCTGACCTCCTCTATTTTAACAGATGAAGTATGGACATTTTAATCAATTACCTTATTTTAATTATTATGACTGCTTTCGATAAGTATAGGCTACATGCAACCTATATTATTGTTGTTCCACGTTGTCAAAGTGGGAAATTAATGTGCCATGCAGCAGGTCCTATACAATTTTCGCAGTAAAATTTAGTTTGCTTTACTGATAACGATGATGACCCCTGTGTCTATAGGTTCAGTGAGTTCGATCCATGACATGCGAAATTGGACATGTCTATATTCGCCAAAAAATTACTCCAGCTTCACCTTGTTACTTCGTATTGTAAACTTAATTATTGTCTTGATTTTGTGGTCTTTAATTTTGTCATCAAGTCGCGTAAAGAAAAAGCGTGAAAGCTAATCAAGTCGCAAATGATCATTTCGTAAATTTCCAACAAGGAAGGCCAGCAGAAATCGACACGGGGCCGAAGTTTAAAGACTGGAGAGGGGAGGGGCAGCCCCCCCTCTCTATCCCGATGTGGGGAGACGTCTAGTGTCGCGCACGACGAGGGTTGACACTCAGAACGGGAAAATGAGTCTTGGCTCGAGTTGAAGTGCGGGCTGTCTGAGCAGAAACAATAACGTTTTCCTCCAAATATGACGATGGGTTGAGCACCACTCGAGGTTTGATCGATACAACACGCGCTCTAGCGACAATGATATTTGTGCAGTATATACACGGTATGCCTTCGTTAAGCTTTTCCATATATAGGCTACAGTAGTTTGTACACCGTGACCAAAAAAATGCTACCCTATACTCATCGTCAAAACAGTTTTATAGCGATTGCCTAGAGATAGACGCAAAGGCGTGCTTGGACTTTGATCACTAAGGCCGGTATTAGAGCCATTAAACCATCGATCTGAAATTAATATCAACGACCATTTCATCTGACATAATTTTGATAGAACATTTGAGAAATTCCAAATTCCAAACATCCAATCAATATTACATGCAATTGCTCCAGGATCTTTGAAAATTAATTTTGCATAGTATACGAGTCGAGTATTGGCGTATGGCCACGAAATTTAAGGCGACAGGCAAAAGATTTTGCAGTTGGTTGTGGGACTGTTTCTTGTACTTTAATAGACACACATAATTATTATTGATACCTCATTGGTCTTGCAGCACTATAGTGAAGAAAAAAGATTAAAAAAGGCTTCAAAATAGCGCCATTTTGCAAATGCATTTTAACTAAAATATCCGACTATAGTGGGGGGGGGGGGGGAGTTCAAGATAAAGATGCCTGACAAAGTGAACATCGGTTCAAGAAATCAGAAACGAGGACTTTCCTGGAACACAGTGTACATATACAAGTGGGCTTATAGTAATCTCTCGGTGTTTAAATAATCCTCGTTCGTATACAAGCCTGACGGATCTGATGAGCTCCCGATTGACTTAACATGAACATCAGCTCTATAGCAAATATCGTAGCCCAATAAGCGGCGCCACGGATTCGGCAGTTGGTTGGCTGAGTTTTCGGGGGAGCAGCCGCTACAATGCACATTATAGCCTATAGCCGGCTGCTACGTTATTGATGTAAAAGAAATGATATATTATACTGATCTTTTACCACTGCTGAGGTAGATATGGAATACAAACAGCATCTGTATATAGGCCCACACCAGATCTGCACTATGCACTGACATGATCGTCATACAGAAACTTTGAGCTAAAACAAGATAATAAACTCGGATAATCATACTTATAATATTATACTTGCATGCACTCTTTCTCTCGGGTGCACTGCCAAACTAAAGTTTTTTAAGTCCCTTTTCTCCTTTAAATCCAGGCTTAAAACCAATTTTTCAAGTCCGCTTTCTGTATGTAGTCTGCTGCACTTCTCCCTCACGTACGATTCAAGCAAATGATGCTTTTCCATCTCCGTTTGCATGACATATTTTTGGTGCGTTAAAAGTGCAATATACATACATACAATACATACAAACGGAAGGTCCCTGGCATCCAGCCTCTACACACTTAGCGGTCCTCTGCCATTCTCTTCTTGTTTCCATACAATTTCATTTCCAGTATGTTATTCAGCATTCCTTCTCTTCCTTCCCCTAGTCCTCTTGCAAAGCCGTTCTTTCTTCCATTATTTCTCTTATAAACCCTTCTCCTCTCGCTACATGCCCAATCCAGCTCTTCTTTCATTTGCACAGTCATATCTACAACTGTTCTCAATACTCAAACTATATGCATGTGCATAAAACATAAAATTAAAACGTGCAGGTTTACGAAAACGAGATGTTTGCTAAACGAAGCGTATGAAATTCAAAACAGTTAAATGAAGTAGATCAGACTATAGTTAAATAATCAGATAATAAGCTATGAATCAATTTCAACATCAATTCGTTTATAATTGTGATGTAAATACTGGACAAAAGCATTTTTTACTTTTAAGATCAGCCTATCCTTTCTCTACAGCTTGTTAGAAGTAATTTATACAACGCAAGACATAGACCCATAACAATATCGCACTTCTACAATCTGAATTTATTGCAAAATCTTCAATCGAGCTCTCGAGTCGCTTCAGTAACCCGATCGCGCTCAATTGAGCCATTGATCTCTGGCTTCCCACGAAGCTTCGCAGCCTAGTATCCGAGAGTCCCCCCGTGTTAAGGCAACATTCGGTCGATATTTGATATATTTCACGCTGAGAGAATCCGCCCCAACACGCGGAACACCAAAATAAAACTCCAGCAAACCATAGGCGAAAGTTTCGCGCGGTGACCTAAATAGAGCGTCGTTAACAATATAGCTCGTAGGAAGATTAAATTAATTTAAATACATTTGGTTCAAATTTGTAAGTTTAAAAATTTCAATTATTCAGTTTCAATTTCAGTCTAAATCTGGTGATTTCTAATGAATTGGTGAAAATGAGCCCTATAGGCTAATTTTGAGCGTTCTTTTCAATCAAGCATTAGGCTACCATGGATAAATTTGGATTCGCGTGCTATCGCTGGCGTCGAGAAGTTAAATTTAAATTTTCACGCCTTTTGAACACACGTAGCTCTGAATTTTTTTTTATACTATTGCAATTTTTTTTATAATTGTGCACATTTAGGCAGCTTGCATCAATTATTGCATGGAATTAGAATATAGATAGTCCATGCATATTAGCCTAGCTGATTAAGTCGAGAAGACCAAACTTTATTTTCTGGGTCAAAGAATCGATAGCTCACATCTAGAGCTATCCGTGCCTTCACGCGTCAACTTACATCGTGTTTTCATTCTAATTCCGGTTACATGCATCCTCCTTCTCAGACACTCTACGAACTTGTGCTCTTTTTTCCACGCAGTGGATCGAGAGAGCGGAAGGAGGGTAGGCCACACACGCGCTGTTTTGACACCCAATAGCTACACCGAGTGCGTCATTATAACACTGCGATGTCAAAAAGGCGGGGGTAATTCACCAATTTTTCGAAAATTTAGTTTTGGGTTTAACTTTATATGTATCCGGAGGGAGCTATATTTTTCCAGTGCGAATTATGGGCATAATCTGCTTTTCTTTAAATGTATTTAAATTATCCTTTCTCCAAATTTAATTTTAAAATATTCGCATCTTCAAAAGCACGACTAACTTTTATTAGCTGCATATCACTCGAGTTCAGCATTGATCAGAATTCAGAACAAAGCAACGAGCAGCTCTAGTGTTTAACCTTTTGCATAGTCTATACTGTCAATCTCTTTTCGACCTTGCATGGACTGCGGACGTCTATAGATAATAACAAATTCATTCACCCTTCCTTGAATTCTGACCGGCGCCACAGCCTTGTCTGCGGTATAGCACGCCTCACACACTTACTTACACTTGGGCGAGGAAGGATTATGAGTAACGCTATCTTGCCACCGTGGTAGTATTTATCTCACGCATCCGCTCCTTCCGTGTGATATCTCGCTCGCTCTAATCGCATC
The DNA here is from genome assembly GCA_034695025.1 of Chamaedrilus cognettii. NCBI lineage: Eukaryota > Metazoa > Annelida > Clitellata > Enchytraeida > Enchytraeidae > Chamaedrilus > Chamaedrilus cognettii. The sequence goes on along the minus strand of JAQIWG010001866.1, from coordinate 678 downwards.
TCACTTCGTCACACGGAGCATTACCGCGCAGCGCGGTGTAACGAAATCATTAGGGAGGCGGGAACATCTTTTCACACTATGTGTAGGCCTATCCGTTGATTATTGGTGTTAAGCGCTTGAGAATTAGACTGGGCTAATTATTGCGTACAGTGGTTCAAACGAAATTCAAATCGCAGCGCAAAAAACGGATGAGAACGCAGTTGGCCTCAGCAAAGGCTATTGCTACATGTATAGAAAGACGAATCAGAAGTAAGAGGATTGTGCGTCTTGTACTCTTGGTTTTAAAACACTCCTTCAAAGCCAGAAAGCAACAGAGCCGCAGAGCCCAGAGCCGCAAAGCCGCAAAGCCGCAAAGCCTAAACGCTGCTTTTGACCTACAATTAATTGACCTCATAGTCGGATATTTAAGTCAAAATAACTTAAATATCCCACTAGGGGTTAACGCGCTTTAACCCGCTTTGAGCCTTTGACCAAGTTTCCAGTTAATCACGCATAGGTCTTTTTTACCTTCAGCGACATGTGCTGTTAGTGTACAAAACTAGAGTACAACCTAAAGCAATGAATTATCAACCATGCGTGCAACATCCAGGCTTAAAACTCATTCAAGTCCGCTTTCTGTATGTAGTCTGTTGCACTTCTCCCGCACCTACGATTCAAGCAAATGATGTTTTTCCATCT
>JAQIWG010001865.1:0-22495 GCA_034695025.1 Chamaedrilus cognettii | reverse complement strand
TGCTATTGCAATACTTTTTTTGTCAAGTATTGGTATTGCTATTGCAATACTTTTATTGGGTATTGCTAACAACCCTGCTTATATGGACATAAAAAGCTATATTAGAGTGAAGCACAAAATAAAGCACTTTCACTGGATCTATTGAGAATCTACCATTAGCGCCTTCTGTGTTACATCAAGTACTCGTACTGATGTCCTTAGCCCTACTACAAAAACAACACTGCTGTAAAATTTAAAACAACCTCCTAAAATACTATTACGACAAGATGGCTGATTGCAATTATGGCCTAGGATCAGTGGCGTCGAGCTCCCCAAAAATGATGGAATTCATGAAAATGATTGATTTTGACATAGCAAGTTTCAGCTTGTTCTTCCTCAAAAATTTTGGTAGCATTACTGAACGCTGAAAAATAGCAAGCACGGCATAGAAGCACGCGAAAACAATTTTTTACATCGTAACTTGATGTCGTGAGGTTTGAATGAAAAGAAGTAAGTCACAAAAATGTTCCGTCTCTGCCCCCACACCCCCATGAGCGTACTCCCCTAAAAATGTTATGTTGCATGACGCCCTGTCTAGGACCATACTAATAAATAGGACGAGTACTGTCAAATTTATTTATTCGTACCATCTTGGCACTAAAAAGATTATGGATCCGCATTCAAATGACGATTGAAATATTCTGTCAATACAGAAATCAAAGACGACTTAATTTAAGAACTCCACTATGTCAAAATACGACAAAAGGCGCAACTAGCAAAAAACGAACTCTTGTCCACTGCATTAAAATATCAGCTCTCTAAAAATAATAGTCCAAGACAATTTGGGAATACTTCACATAGACATTCAAAACAAATTCAAGCTTCCATGCCCACTGAATAATAGTAAAAAATTAAAAAGATCCGTATTAAACCTAGCAGTTTGAAATCTTATGAAAATTGATACAAATAAAAATTTCGTGCGCGTTGAATGTCTCAAAATTAATTACCAAAAAAGTCTTATCGTCATATTTTCTCGTATTTCTGGAGCAGTGCATAGCGAGTCCAAATGTGTAAAATCAAACTAAATCAAAATCTGACATCAGCAGTCAAGTACGTTAGTGTACTGTTCATCGCCTGATTGTAACCGGATTGGTGTTGACAAACACACAGCCTAGCAGTCTGGTGCATACCATGCGAATACGCAATATACCGACAACCTTTATACGCGCGTATTACGCACAAACATACCACTAACTCGCGAATAAAATTCTAAAGAGTTAAACAGATTCGTGTAATGTCTCATCGCATTAGCGATAGCCCTACTACAAACGAGACTTTGAAATTCTGTAGCACGGACAGAGACCAATCACGGAGTTAAAGAACCACCACAGTTCTTCAAAATAATTTAGCTATTCTCCTGTCGATTATTTCAGTGGTAAAAGACGTCTTTAACTTGAATTAATTGCATCACGGGTCTCGGCTCTTCCATGCTCAGCAAAAGTGGTTTCAGTCTGATAGTTTGTCATGCTCCTACAGTCTCAAAATCTTGTTTATCGTCAGACATATTGGAAGAATTTAAGCTAAATGCTTAGTCCCACACGAATCATTCAGGCAATGCTGAAGATTTGTCCACCAGCTAGTCACAGACGACATCCGCTCGTCAGCTAGTGCTGAAAATGTCTCCCTCAATCAGATGCTCCTACATATTTGCCCATCAGCCAGGCAAGGCTAAATACCACTAGTGCAGCTAAGCGGTGCTGAAAATGTATCCGCTGGCCACCGTGGCCAGAGCTGCCAGATAGTTGTCCATCAGCCGGGCTGAAGACCAGTCGCACAGTTAGGCAGTGCTGAAAAGCTTCAGAGAGCGATCCATGCTGACCGACGCGACAAACGACCCGTTCTGACCGAAGCGTACGCCGGTCGCAAGGGCCGTGTGGTCGTTGAACACCTTTAACTCCTGCCACTGCTTGCACAGGTACAGCCTGCAAGCAGAAAACAGTAGTCAGTAACAGTTAGCCGGCAAGCAGACAGCACAACAGGTCGTCTGCAGCAGGCAGTGGACACAGTAACAGGCACAGCCTCACATTGATACACAAACAAATCCTACAAAGAGATTGTCCGCATCTCATTAGCACCATATATTGAAAAAAAGTGAACACAAAAATAAACAGCGCAAGTATAAAAAAATAACTAGTTTGGGCATCCACTTCACACATCATCGACTTTACACATCACCCACTTCACACATCACCCACTTCATACATAACCCACTTTACATATCTCCCGCTAGAACACCCACAACATTACAATCATTCGCCAGAAATCAAACAAAATTTAAAAAGTTTATGCAAATTGTATTTACAAGACGTCTCCAAGAATGTTTTTTTTAAATCAACTTATGATCCCGCCAGCTTGTGGATTCATGCATGTGTACAACTATTGTTTTTGCATGTGTTTTGCTGAGAGGAAAACCTTATGCTTTGACATTGGGTAAAAAAAAGTATTTGAGCGTGGTGCAACAATCGTCGACTGACTTGACGTCGGTGCCTGCCACGGCGAGGTAGGTGCCGCTGTTGTCGAAGCAGAGCGACTTGACTTCGTATCTGTCCTCCAGCGTGATGTTCTTGAAGTTCTTCAGCTTGCGCAAGTCCCACAGCTTGACGACCGAGTCGTCGGCAGAGGTCGCCAGGTAGTAACCTGTACGCAGATGGAAACATTTGTTTTATTCTCGAGCACACACATGCAATGATGTACAAGCAAATACACCCATGGCATGCATAAATAAATGCTAGTCCAATGTGGCAAAATACTCGTCCCTTGTTAGAACGCAGCCTAGCACATAAATTGATTGACAATTTAGTACTAAGACATTGTGACATCAACACAAACACAAAGTGACATCGAATCAGTTCTTATGAAACTGTATAAAAAATTTAGTAGGAATCAATGAAGTCATGTCAATAAGTCGACAAGTCTTGTCAAGTCAACGAGTCAATAAGTCATCCATAAAGCTCAGAAAAAACAGAGTATTTTGTTGCAAATGATTCAAAAATTTTGCATCCCAAGCACAAACAACCCGCAACTATTTCAATATAAAAGCGCAAGAACAAGTGCATACCTTAAACTTCAACGTTCATCCAGATTGCAAATGGTACAAATTCAGAATAAAAATCAGTATTGTATAAGGTACCGTTCTCAGAGAAAGCGATGCTGGTGATGGGTCCTTGGTGTCCGGAGAAGTTAGCAACATTGGTGCGTTCCTTGAGGTCCCAGATCTTCACCATCGAGTCCTCTGTGCCCGTGCCAAAGATGAGCCCGTCCGGGTGAAACTGAGCGCACGTCAGCCCTGCACACAAACACACGCAAATTCGTGAATAATATTAAAGGCAAACTTTTGACATTTTATCGATTGATTCAATACATCTGCATTCTGCTGCTGGCAAAACTAAGAAAGAAACAGCTGAATGATCATTAACTCATAGACACATGAAATTCCAAAAAGAAATACATAGATTGCTTGTTCTTTGCTAACGAAACACCAGCACACTAAGGCCACTTTTGTGCCAGACAAAAAATCTTTAAATTGTTATTCATCATCATCATTTACGTTTTACGTCCACTTTTCGTGCTAGCACAGGCCGTATTAACAAACAAAAATATGCCGTTTCTACCACAGAAGACTTAATTACAAAACAATTCAACACAGAACATTCAACAAGACTAAATGGCAAAACAATTTAATTGACACAGAAATAACTACCATGCTCCGACGTAGCGTCAGACACCTTAGTGAGCACACGCCCCACCCTGACGTCAGAGAACGCCCAGTTCTGCACACAATGCAACAGTCAAGCATTCACTCAATCGACCCATCAGGCAATGGCGTAGAATGCCATTCTACAAATATATCTTTCGTGTCCAATTGTTTCACGTATTATTTTCAGATGACAAGATTAATCTAAAACAAGCTTGACTCTTCGATATCTCCTGGAACTAACAACAATTGCAAAAATAACATATTAAAGCAGATGTTAGAACTTTAACAGTTAGAACTTAGTACACTCACGCCATCCATGGAGCAGCTGAGCAGGAAGTCCCCGGTGGCGTGAAGACTTATTCCCGTCACCGGCGCGCTGTGCGCGCGAATGACGTGCGCGCACGGCGCAGTCTTCTGCACGCCCCACACGCGCATCGTCGTGTCCTGGGAGGCCGTGAACACCAGCTCCTGCGCACAGCACGGCCCATGCAGCTAGTCGCATCGTGGAATATTATCATCGACTTCAATTTAAATGAGCTTCTTTTCTAAATTTGAATGGTGCAAGCAATCCTTGCGCTTTCTCCGATCACTCTTATTTTTAATGAATGAATGTAGCGCAGCAAAGCGCTGCGTAGAACGCTATCGTAATGCAGATAATTTGCTATAATGTCATAACAAATCCAGAATATTTCTAGCGCATTTTACAATCCAGCTTGACAGTGTGTGAAAAGTCTTAGAGTGCTATCTCCATTAAAGTAGCGCAGCATAGAATAGCCAATACTTGATCGAAAAACATATTTATTACGACACAAACAAAAATGGGGACGAAATATTAACTGCACACATGTGCACGCATGTAAAAGCGCATGTAATTACAATTCTGATGTGATAAAAAAACGCTTATTTATACCGTGTCATAAATAGTCATAGAATAAAAATAAAGCAATATACAGAAACTAAGCAAAAATTGAAAGAAGGCCTGAGTAGAATAAAGGTTAGCGACCTCGGTGGGGTGGTAGATGACCCCGGTGACCTTCTTGGTGTGCCCCTGCAGGATGGCGACGACCTGCTCCGTGTCCTTGTTGAACACCACGGCGTTCTTGTCATTGCCCCCTGTGTTGGAGAAAAATTAACTTGTTTATGAAATTCATTTATTTATTCTTCAAATATCAACGAAAATATTTTGCACAAGAAAAAGCATCGATTCAGCAAATAAGAGGTCCACCGATATAAATGTCATAACAATTCTATTTCATAAGCATTGCGCTACGATATTGAACGGCGAATGACAATTCAACATTGCAATAACGTATATGCGTAAATGACAATTATTGATGCATTCAAAAAATGAATTGATGAATAATATTAAATTTTGAAAGAATGACGTCGGCGTATGTTTGCATACAATATTGTCAACTTAAATAGGACAAAAAAATAGACAGCAAAATAACTTACATATAGAGCGTATAAAATTCACATATTTTAAAGTCACAGGATTACGACGCTTGTATACGAAAGCACTTGAAGCGATGAGAAGGCAATATAAAACCTATAAACGGATGTATGTATACAACTTTATTTCAAGCACGGAGCACAAGTAGGAAAAACATCAATACAATATATAAAACACAAGCTGCTTGAAAGGGAGACTAAAGGCCCCAGTGGCTCTAACACGGTTCCCATAAAATACTTTTTAAATCACTGCGCTATACAATCAGTGCCTCAACATAATAAAATAGACTACATAATAATTTAAAAGTATGACACAGACCGGTGACAATCCTCGAGGTGTCCCTTAGACAGATATCCAGCGCCAGGATGCCGGGCGTGCTCGCACTGTGCAGACCCTGCCAGACAAAAGTACACAGATTAGATAGTAGTGTGGAAGATCCCACTTCGAAGAAAATCACTGTAGCGCAATAAATAGCAACATACATCAGATGAAAGGTGACTAAAGAAGGGGAAGCGGTTATATGATAGCCCTCCTCTACAGAATCGGACTGCAATAGTCTTCATTACGGTACTAACACACTGTCCTGAAACCCCCTTTATTTAAAAATCATTTTAAAAACTACGCAAACAGCGCATCAACTTACGACGTGCGATGCCACTTGCTTGAAGGCCCTGATCTCGTCAACACTGACGAGTCCCTCAGGGATCGTCTTGCCCCTCTTCTTCCTCTCAGCGGTCAGCAGCGTCGCCTTGTCCTGCAGCTTCTGAATGACGTCCTCCGTCATGCCGACCTCGTCCATCGGCTCCTCGGCTCTCTCCGGGCCTGGCTCCGGCGCAGCCGCGTACGACTACACACGCAACAAACTCAATGATGAGTTACAAGCACGGCTAGAAGCGTAACAACTCAATAATGAGTTACAAGCATGGCTAGAAGCACAAGAAACTCAATGGTGGGTCATAGTACGACTAAGCGTGCAACAAACTCACTAATGAGTTACAAGCACGACTAATGTATGATACATACCGGGTTTGCTTGAACCCCTGGTGCAGCAATTCCAGCCTGGGGCTTCAGCGTCGCCAAAGCTGCAAGAAACCATTACACACATCACTTTTACAGATAGACGCATCAGAATTAAGTTTGACACAAAATGTTTATACTTGTATTAAACGCAATGTTTAACTTTTCTCTTAAATCAATGACAGATCGTTACAAATTTCACACAAGAATTCCCACACGTATAACCTTAGCCAGGAGATAAATAGAAGGTGGATCAATTATAGAGTAGAAAGGATGATGCCCTACCCTCTCTAGCGGCTGTAACTTCCTTGGTCAGACGAGCAATGACACGACAAGCAGCGTCGTGCTGGTACAGTGCGTGGGACAACTCTGTAAAACACACGCGTGCACTGCATAGCATTGATAAAATATCTGACTATATTTAAGGAATTTACACACTTTCAAATTAAGCATAATTATTACTTAAGCCAAATCATACTTTATAAAGTAATCACATAGTTACATTATCAACACTACAAAAAGTGAGATACACAAGTTAGCCAACAAAATATTTCTAAAATTTTGAGTTGTCAGTTACGTGCAACTAAATAACTTTAAAAACATATCGCAGCTCATCGCTCAGTAAAATGTTTCTATACGAAACACCTGCGCTGTTTCTTAAAAACTGGCGTTGAAAGAAACGTAGAATGCTCCTCATATATGTTACCGTCATTACAAAATCATAGCAATGAAAACTGAATATTTTCAACAACGCAGTAAAAACTATATTAATTAATAATCACTTAAAATTTGATGGCAAAAACGTAGGACATAATTACAAATGTAGACTTAGCATAATCATAGCAAAGGACTGTAGTGAATACTGAGATAGACCTTGTCTAGCAGTCTGCAGCTGCTGACGCAATGTGAAGCTGTGAAGCATCACAGCATCCTGCATCACATCAATTATAACATAGTCACACTGGTACTCATAATCGCTTGCCAATATGGAATAATCTCAAATCAAACAAATTTAATCACTTTGCATTCAGTAGGTGCACATTCACGTTGGATGAACGCGCATGAAATACGCGTAATGATGATATGCGCCATAACCAGGATGGACCAAGGTAAGATTTTTTACTGTTATGCTGTTATGAAATTATGAAATCCAAAGTTTGAAGGGTATTTGAATCAGAGCACGGTAAAGTTTGAGGGTTTACCCATTCATCTTGCAGGGATTTCAGAATGGCAGGAATGCTGGTGGCCGTGGGTGGTCGAGGCTTCACCAGCGGCATCGCTGAAACGTCAAAATATTGCACTCAATATACTAAAAATATTATTAGTAACGGTGGATAATCTGCAGTTTTCTACCTGAGCCAATTAAGATGTGATATAAATTCTCTATGATCCGCTGAACACATTGTCAAGTCACCTAAAAAAAATGTCTATAATTTTGTGAGTATAGGTACTCACTAATCAGAGTCCACAAAAATTATTTTTTTGCACACATTCATTTGACAAATAACGTCATTTTTCAAACCCATGCTAATCAATTTAGTCAGAATTAGCGGTGTTCAATGAAACGAGTTGAATACTAGACAGCAAAGTAGCACAAAAAATGCTAACAATTCATGCATTTTTATCAGCCTGGGTCGCTACACTGCACCTCACCCTTGATGTCGACAAGCTGCTCGACGCTCAATTTCTCCCCATTCATGGGATCGGCTCCGTTCTCCCCAATGTATTTTTCGATGAGACGCCTCTCGTAGACGCAACCCGACACCGGCGACACAACCGGGTGCTCCGGTGTCTCATTGCTGACTGCGACAACAAAAAGTGCGAATACAAAAATTCATTCGATAATTACATATAATTATAGCAACTACAGCAGTAACAGTACGTAAACAATATAGTGCTACCCGGGCTCACTGCCAACTGCGAAAGGCTTCGAAAATTTCAATATGAAAGTCTACTGCAAAATCTGTTAAATTTTACTTCAGTTTATAACGAGTCGCTGCTGTCAAATTACAACCGCTCAAAAGTATTTTAAGAACGCGAGAATCTCAAGGGAATACCACAAACAGCTATATTTTGCACATGGGAGTACCGTAATGCCGGTATTGGTCACTTCCTCTATTATCGTTCACTATAGCATATCGCAACAATGTAACAAATATCTGTTACTTACTTGCGCACACAAGCGACATTCTCAACAAGAATCAGAGCGTGATGAGTCTATAACGCAAATCCTAATCCTAAACTTCACCGATTGACAAAATTTGGCAAAAAACTATTCGTCAAACAACAATCCCTTTTGTCGCGTCGCACGCGAAAATAGGGGATATTGGGAATAATAAACAAAAATTGACAGTGTGACCAGATTCAAATTTAGTTTACCATAGTTTACCATCCACCGCCAGTCCTCCCCCACCCGTGCTGACGGTTCAACAGGAGAAAACGCAACACTGCTTATTTCAATCCCCTGGCTGACCTGCTTCAAGTAACCATCAAGCTTGCCTTTGAAGGCATTGATACTTTCAGCCTGAATAACACTTTCAGGGAGTGTATTCCATTCATCAACAACTCCATTTCCAAAACTAAATTTTCCTGTGTTTGATCTGAATCTCTTCTTTTTAAATGCACACGAATTTCTCCTTGTTCCACATGCACTGGCCTCAACAGCCTCTCTTCTTTCGAAGAAAAACTCCTCCTTCAGTCCTTCTAATTTATTGACTATTTTGTAGACTTTCAGTGAATCTGCTCTTAACCTTCTCGTTTACGAAGTAGTCAGTCCTAATTTCTGTAGTCTCTTCTCATATTCCAACCCCCTAAAACCTTCCACCATCCCCGTAGCACGTCTTTGAATCGTTTCAATCAAGTTAATATTTTTTGCTGATATGGCTGCAAACTAGCGAGCAATAATCCAGATGCGGTCTAACAAGAGATTTATAAAGCTTAATCGTTATGCTTTTTCTCTTGCAATTAAAACTTCTATGAATTAAGCCCAGCCCTTGATTTTCTTTCTTCGCCACTTTTTCACATTGTTTATCTACTTTGAATTTAGTACTTATAATAACTCCCAAATTCTCTTCCTCCGTTTCTTTTTGTAACTGTTTTCCCCCCATGGAATAATCACACAATTTGTTTTTTAAGGTTAATCTTTTTTTGATTTCTATTTCCGGCTAGCAAACACGAGGTTGTGAGAGAATTTTGAATTTTTTGAAGTCTTATGCAATTTGTTCCGGAATCCGGACTAACTGTTGTCACAGAGCAGTTACTACAGAATGGTGCCGTCGCCCCATCCACCCTCTGATCGTGACTCGCTGCTTGAATCCCACCCCATCTTCTCCATTCTCGTCTCGGAGAACCTTTTGGACAAATACTTCCTCGATCAGTTCATCACCTATTCCATGTCCCACAGCCTCACCGGAACCATTCCCCTAACTCTCACTGAGTTCTATCAAGACTACGTCAACTTCAGAATAATCGAGCACATGGGAGACGCTCAGAGATCCTTGTATCTGTCCAAAGTGGACTTGCGTGTTGACGAGACTCTGGCAGCGCTCGCCAAGATCGCGTACCGTCATCGCGTTAAGGGCAAACCTATTTATGCGACCAGCGTGGCGAAGCGTTTACCGAAGTCGAAGACAGCGATCTGCAGAGAAGCTGTGAACTTTGAGTTTTGTTGCTTTGGGTTTCTTCAGTTGGATGACCCAGAAAGGGAAACGCTGGTGAGTAGAGTGTAAACTGAATAGGAAGGGTGGTTACTATACGAAACCATACTGATTTGGCTGTGGGGGGACCAGATTCCTTATAAAAACTTTGATTTGTCAAGCAACAATTTTTGATGGGATCGAGCAGATTCAGGGGCATAGCCACCTATGCTTAGCCGGCCATAGCTGGATATACTCTTGGATGCAGGCACTTACTGTGAAAACTTAACATTAGTCAGGCTTTTAATTCTATATATATCATTTGACTTTTCAACCATAATTTTAATTAACAGCCATTTCTTTACGCTGCGGGTGAAACAGAAGGACAAGTGGAAAACGTTGGAGATGACGTTCAGTGAACGCGGTGTGGAGGACTACCTGGCCGCGCTGCATCAGAAGCGTCGCTGTCTCAAGCGTCGCGCCATGACGACGACCGCACGACTCGGCGCTGTGTTCATGCCGGTGATCAGCGACGTGTGGAGAATGACGTTTGGACTGATCGCGCTTGAGCAGGCGGACAAGGCGTCTATCGCTCGACTGCTGAAAGTGAGACTTGAAAAACGATCTGCTTCTTATGACCTTTTTGGTCATCATTGTGACATTTCGTGGACAATTTCTTCATGTTAATGAAGTGTACAAATCAGAGACGATTTCAGAAGGCAGAGCTTATTCTCTGCTTGCCCCTGAGGTAATGAACCGGACTTTAATAGTCTGCGTTGCTACACGCGATTCTTAAATTCCAACACCAAACCACCACAATGTATTGAATTTTAAAATGAGATCTAGACAAGATAGATGCTATGTGTGTATAATTGTGAAAATTGTTTGTTACGGGCTTTGAATCGAAAACAAATGCTATTTGTTTTACATCATTGAAAATTGATGAGCGAGATGGATTTACTGAGGAATTATATTTTCAACTGAGCAAGTGTTGGCTGGTTGATGCTGTTGAAACCTGTGAAACTCAGCCCATTTCACGCGGTGTGTAATCTTAAAATTGGTAAGCGTATTGATGGGAGGACTCACAAGTAGTATAGCATCAGCATTCTCTTCATCTGACATAACACAATCATTGTTGCGTGATATGGGATATCCTGCTTCATTTTTGTCCTGTCAAATTTTTTCTATCTTTTATCTTTATTTTATACTACTTAGTTGTCAATTAAATCTGTAATATGGTAAATATGGTAGATAATTTGAAATGCGCATTTTAATATTTGCATAGGACATGCACGCAATGTGCAGAACAGTTCCTGTTTATCTGCAGAATTACAATGTGCAGAAGATCCTGTCCCATCTGCTTGTCGAGCTACGACGCCTCGGCGCGATGACCTCGTTCGAAGTCATGCGACTCTGCGTCGAGTCGACTTACGAGTCGCGCAACGTCGGCGGTCTGGCCAACGTCCTGTATGACTTCACGCGCAATCATTCGCTCAACTACACGGCATGTGTGCAGGAGGGGACCGAGGGAGAGGCAGACCTCGCTGCAGACACCCACCAACTCAAGTGGGCTGTATCTTAAATGGGTTTCTAACAGAATTGATCCTGTAAAAGACTGAATTTTAGCTCTGGGTATTGAATACGGATTACTTTATAGACTCAATAGAAAATATACTAGTGGGCGATCCACGCAATTATTATTTTTCATTAGCCGTAAATATATAATTTTATATATTCGAGTGCCATTTAATGGGAAATCGAATAAACAAAAATGTCCGTAAATGCGTATTGTATTCCATCAATCTGTGCTAAATATGCGCATTGATCAATAGTTACGATTGTTTTGGCTACAAGTTTTACCACGCCACCGAATCCGTGTGATTAATTTTTCACTACTATTATAGTACGGTTACTGCTACTATTGCTGCTGCTACTGTATAGTACTAAATAGTACTAATACTGATACTACAAATGGTAATCACCGCATTGAGACGCGTTATGAAATGCTTAGATAACCCCTGCAAGCCGGCTAACAAAGAATTGGCTTACAACCCAGAGCTACCCGGGGGAGTCATAAAAGACGACTGAAGTTAGGGCGGCGTTTCTGTGGGGGCTCTCTTAGACGGAACCGGACTAATGCTCTTCGTTGCTCACGCACGGTCCTTAAACTTTGTGAGAAAAAAAAATGCTTAGGTCAAGGGTGTTCGGTGAAGGACTGACCCGTCCCAGAATGTTGTACGCGCTCGGCGCGGTGGGGTTCATTGTGGGCGCGAGCGCCGACGTGTACGGGCTGCATCTGTCGCGCTGCGCGCTGGACCACAGCGCAGTGAGGATGCTCGTTGAACCCATACACGCCATCTCCGATAACAACGTGCAGGTCGAGCGAAGAGCGCTGGGTTTAGTCGGCGCAATTCTAAACAATTGTGGAGAATTGTTATTGATTTTGTACTGTGGTATTTGTCGGAGTGAGGAATGTGGCATTATTTCTACAGGAGTTCTCTTTTGGCCTTGATATTTATTCAAGTTGAGCAAAATTGATCTTTTATTGTATCGATGTTTAGTAATAGGGCATTGGTCATCATTGTACACTGGCTTTCTATAGATCTAGTCAGAAACGGATTGATTGGCTGTCACAGGTGTTGCATCTAAATGGCAATGCTCTAATTAGCTGCTATACAGCTGCATAGAAGCAGAAATGCTCTGATAGGCTGTTAGCCTGTTATAGTCTATAGATGTTTGAGCTGAGCAGCAATGCATTGATTGGCTGTTACAGGTGCTGGACCTAAGTGGCAATGCGCTGGGAGTGGAGGGCATCCAGTCGCTGCAGAGATTTCTCGTCAAGGCGTCCCTGCTCACGCACCTTGACCTTGCTGACTGTGCGCTGGGGGCGCTAGGGGCGAGGGTGCTCGCCCAGGTCTTCATGTGCATGCCCCTCCACGACCTGCGACTCGCCAGAAACGGTCGGCTACTCGCAAATAGAACATGTTAGCCACTGGATGTTGAGATTGGACTGTAGGCCTACATGTCAATTGTAACGCATCGTGCATGATTTAACTTCTTTGTGATGTTTTTATTCCTTTAAAAAGTTTGTCTAATATCTATCATGAAATTGCTGCCATGTGTTGTCGCTTTTGAATCTGAATTTGTGTTAGTGCATCTGTTTGACTGTGAAAAATGTCTGTCGCTATGGCGAAGCTGGTAAAAATGGTAAATGAGAAAAGACATGACAAAACATTTGTATAATCATGTATAAGCTTCTTTTATATAAGCTTCTTAGATCAAAGTTGACTCTGTAGCCATTAGAGGTTATATGACTAGTGCAGCTCCCATATGGCCAGCAGAACATCAACCCACACTGAGTTTTTCCATGGATCCGTTCTATGCACTGTGCGCAAGTCTGTGCGCAAGTCTGTGCGCAAGTCTGTGCACTGCACAATTCAAGTTCACTGCGGGCAAATCGAGTTCACACGGCACGTGCTGTCCATGCTTGAAGGCATCGGAGACGTTGGCGTGTACTACCTGATCGGCAACCTCCAGTACCTCTGGACGCTCGAGTGGTTCGACCTTTCGGAGAACTCCATCAGCGACCAGTCGATGACGAGCCTGGCAGAGGCGCTGCTCACCGCTCTGCCGCGGCTCTTTAGCCTCAACCTGGCCGGCAATCGCATCGGCAATCTTGGCGCGGCGGCTCTGTCCAACAGCCTTCCGGCACTGCCCCGGCTGTCTCGGCTCTCGCTTGCCAACAATCTGGTGCGAGGGAATTATCGTGTTCTCATTGGATTCAAGTGTGATGTATTGGGTATGACTTACAAGGAAACTTGTATGTTGATGCAGTTAACAAGTAATTCTGTGGGATTTGTGCCTACCTAGCTGATTGAGGTAGCTCAGCAGCAATGATGAACTCTAAATGAGGTAAGCATTTGAGAGTTGGGACACTGCCATCAATGAGAATGCTATTAACCTTTAAACGGTAACCTGGGGTATAAACACACCCCAGACCCTTCTATTCCCCCTCCCCCTTCCCCCCCAATAATATTATAGATTGAGCGTTTAGGAATGTGTCTGAGGACCCTCTACCCCTCTTAAGATGAAGTACCTAGAATGTCACGTGACTAGGGGCCTGTGGGCGTGGCCTACTTTGGTGACTACTTATAACGGTAACCTGGGGTGTAAAAACACCCAAATTCTTCAACAATAGAAATTGTTTTACTATAATTGATTTTTAATGAAATATTTGTTTTTGTTCAATAATCATATGTATTTCATCCATTTTCAGAAGGAGAAACTATTACAATCGATTCAGAAAGGCCTATATTTAAATTATGTGCAATTCATTCAGTGGCGGCGCGCTAATGGGGCTAGGGGGGCAAATGCCCACCCTAAAAAAAATTAGGGGGGAGGCAGCGCCCCTCCTAAAAATGCCCCCGCAAGTTCAATAGTAAAAAAAGGAAAAATTAGAAGTAAAATGAATGGTGGTCCCCGCCGAGAAAATGATTGAAAGTGACTGTCAAAAAAAAATTCTGTCAGCACGTCTATGCCGCGCGCATTCGAATATTAAATGTTTGTTTCACAACGTTGTAGTATGGTCTGATGCGACTGGGTGTTCTGCGGCAGTTGCTCGGGCATGAGTATTATTAGAACGGTCAAGAGATAGGCCTCGGCGACAGCCGCCCGGGCATGACCGCAGAACGCCCACAGTCGTATTACATCGTCCTGGCTATATGTTTTTTTTTTCCCGTAACACGCCTGCAGTGGCATGACACCATAATTCACTGTCCAGCCTCGATTATTTATTTGTTTATTCTTGTTCGTTTTGTTTTTCGGTGACACGTCCGCAGTCACATGACACCATATTACACCAGTGCGTGTGGGACAACCACACCCAACTGTAATATGGTGAGATGCGACTGCGGGCGTGTTACGGAAAAAAGAAAGGAACAAGAATAAATAAATAAATATTCAAGGCTGGAAGGTGGGGTGTCGTGGAGCGACGAGCCTCGCTGCTCAGCTTCCCCGCGCTCGATCGCTGCGCTACATCGACGTCAGCGTCAATCGCATCTCCGCATCCGGCATCAACGCGCTCGCCGCCGCATCGTCCGCCGCCGGACGAGCCACCCCGCCGCCCAGGGTGTTCCCTCCGTCCAGTGGGGATGCGTCGGATTCATCCCTGGCGGAGAGTGACGACGAAGCTGTGGTGACGGTGGACACGAGTCGCCAGGTAGTGGTATTTTGTGGTATCAGTTTGTTTCGTACGGTCCTTGTAACCTTTGTGCGGCTACATAAAGCAGATTTAAAATTGTTGTGCTGAGTGGCATAAATTAGTACTCTGGGTGTGTCGCACCCAGAGCCTGCATGTCGGTATGTAAAGCGATCATGAATACTGATTCAATTATGTGTATTATGTTGTATGTAACCTGTTTGAAATAAAAATTCATTTATTCATTAGGAATTTTATTTAAAATTCATTCATTCAGACTTTAAAGCATTGTGCTGTGTGAATTTATCCATTTATGCTCTGGTTTTTCGTGCGCAGAATCTGCGTGTCGGTATTTCAGTAGATCGCCGATACCTGGTAACAACTGTAGGCCTATTTGTTACTGAACTTGCATGAAATAAATATTCATTCTTTGATTCAGGTTTGTTCGATTGATATCGAACTGAGCGCTCTGACGCGCCGTGCGCGCGTTCACAGCTTGTTGATGACGAGGGATCCGAGACCCACATCCACCGCGACGGTCCCCACGCTCCCCTCAGGGTCACATGGAACTGCAGAGTCAAGCGGAGGAGTCGGAACGGGCTTGAAGGCGGCGAGGAACAGTTCCGTACCGCTGTGCGAGGCGGTAGCGGAAGGAAATGTCGCGGCTCGTCACGCGGGTTTTGCCGGAAATCCTCGCGCCAGATCGACCAGCGGAATAATTGACAAGCGTTCCATGGAAACAGCGTGGAGAGGCTGGCAATCCGGAATAAGTGGAATCGAAGTCCCCGGTGATGGACTGCCGAACGACGTGGAGAAGAATAAGGCGGAAGTGGAATGGAGTGGGGACTGGGAAGTCCTGAATCTCATCGACGGAACACGCGGCCCAATGAGGGCCGGCGGGCGACAGCAGGCTGGCAGGCTGAGCTCTGGGGAGGGGAGCATGAGGCGTCTGGGACCAGTGGAGAAGATCTGTCGCAGTGTCGGTCACAGCCTGGCGTACAACTGAGCGGTATTCTGTTTGTGTTTGTTCTGGATTATTTGAACGTGCATGAGCTAGCTTACAGAATGTTTTATAGCTAAGACGTTTGAAATTTTGTTTGATTTGATGGAGTTTGCATACGTTGTTACTGTTGAGATGTAGGAGGGGTAAAGCATTTTTTAATTATTGCGTGTTGGGTACGTTTTAATTTTGCATGGTTTATTGTTATCATTTGTACCCAGTAGGTGAAGTAATGGCTATTGAAGGGATATGTGTAGTGGATGTTAATGTATAATTAAATAAAATTTTGACAGAATTCAGCATTTTATCTGAGGTCAACTACAGCTGAAGCAGATTGGTTTTGTAGAGGAAAAGAAGTGTTTTTTTGCAGAAAACAAACTTGAATTTTTGCAACTACTTTAATAAAACTTGTTTTCCATGGTAACAGTTTAATTTTATTTGAGTTGTCTCTAAATAAAGATTTAGCAAAATAGAACATTGGTTGCAGTGTAGTCTTCTTAAAGTTTAAATTCTTTCAAGTTTGGCAACATTTATTTGGGGCCAAGTTTCTGTTAACTAGGGTTTCACATTTTCTGAAGTTTTCTCTGTTGTTTTTTTGATGTTGCGTGATGTTGTCCAGTTTCTGTGTATTTTTAGTTAATGAGCTAATATTTGTGTTTTGTTTTTTGTTAAAGTGTGTAATTTAGTATTATGTAAGCGTATTCTTGTTAAGCGCATGCTGTTACTATGTATACTTCTATGCAATGGAATTCATTTGCAAGTTAACATCTATGGCTAGGCCTGAAAATATGTGGTGTTGCATCGCAGCCACGAAAAAGTTATTTCCAGGCCTGCAGGCCTATGACCCTAAGAGAATTTTTTTAAGCTGTTTTGTTGAGTTTTTTTTGTTTAGCTGCGTCCTCTTTTTAGCACCCCCAATCTGCAGCTTCATTTTCTATGCAAATTTGTTTTGTTTATCTTATATACATGAAAGATGTATGTTTGGTTTGTTCAATACATCGAGTGTACGATTATTCTGCTCAATTACAGTAGCAGACATTTTCAGTTTAGTCTTCAGCTTAATTTAACAGTTTGTGCTGCTAAATTTTTATTTTTCTGATGCTCTCAATTTAGGATGAAATTGACATTTTGAAAGGACTCTCGGTTGTTCTAAGTGTGTGCTGCATGTACATAGTGAAAGAATGTGAATTAATTTAATTGAGAAAGAAATTAATAAATTATATTTCAAGCTTACTATTTGATATTTTTTCTATTTGATTTCTGTTAGGCTACTTTTGAAAAGTTAAGTTTGCCTTACTTTTTATTTTAAAATGCTTTGATTTTTGATTCTTCCTTTATTTTCGCTTACCAAATTTATTAGTTGTTGAAGTGCAGATAAAATACCTTGGAAAACTGCCTTTATTGCCAGACAATAGATGAAATTACAATGTTGCTGATTGAATTAAGGTCCTTAACCTATACCGGTTTGGTATCTAGGTTATTTTGATTTCTGCATTAGTATGCTTCACAAGAATGATGCTTGTGTGTGTGTGCAAAGATCACTAGTAAATCTTCATTAATGTTTGATATCAATGCTGAAGCTGTAATGTGCACAGGTTTTAATCTGCATTGATTAGTAGTTGAAATTTACAACTCGCATGTCATTTACAGCAATATAATGCTAATTGCTTTGACCCGCTTTGGGTAAACAATCTTTCAAAATTATTCTGACAAGTTGGAATTAAAACGCTTTACAGTTCAGTAATTGATTCCTTGATGACGCCTGATATACATTAAAGAAATTGTTTAAATATTGAGGATGAATTTCTTTGGAATATTTTACCGTCACGTTCGCGTTAAATAAGAACCAACGTTTGCAACAGTGTTTTATGACTCTTGCATGTCTTACATGTAAATGCGCGGCTCGCCGAGGGTTGACAAGCGGCCCTCAGCCATGTGCATGGATGAATAATTAGAAGTATGGCAAATATTTTTGTACTGACTATACATACAGTACAGTAAATGTCACAATGCAAAAACTATGAAATTATTTATAGAATTACTCTGGCTTTTGTTTGAGAAAATTTTGACATTTTGGAACATGCAATTTATGCAAAGCAGCGTGAATTGTGCCTGTGTGGAATAAAGATTAGATTTTGAAAATTGTAGGATAGGCTGCAGGCTGCCTAACATTCAAATCTGTAAACTTGTGAAGGCTTTGTATTCTTAAAGAATCTCAAAAATTAGTCTACCCTCCAAAGAAACTTAAATTCAATTTTAAAGAAATAAAAACAGTTTACAATGGTTGTTGATATAATTTTGATGCCGCAGCTTTTCGATCGCTATGTCATACCCCACTGCTAGTACAAAAATTTGACAAAATGTACGACTAGGCTAGTAAAAAAAGATTTGTTTAACCTTGAACTAAAAAGTTTCAAGACCACTGTTCTGCAATGTAGTCTAAGCATTGATTGAACTAGCAGGTCTAACTAGCTAACTAGCAGGTCTAACTAGCTAACTAGCAGGTCTAACTAGCTAACTAGCAGGTCTAACTAGCTAACTAGCAGGTCTGCACTATCCAGTAGATAACTTTTGCAGAGTGCTGTTTACTTGACAAGACTCGCTTTTGGGGCCTGTGAGAGAATACTGTAGGCTTGTACATTGCAAAGTTGAGCTTCGATACTCCATGCAAGCATAAAAAATTTTTCAGTTAAATTAACTAAAACCAATTAAAACATGAAAAGCATCACCATTGAAATTAAATGTGGATGGTCACGGTTCGTGTAATTTGCCCCCCGTAGACAGCGCTTTTTATGGATCTATCTAACTAAAGGTCTTAGGCGGAATATTTAAATGAAATGTCACATCTTATTCGCTACACATCACCCCAAAGAATTATTGCCATAGTCGTAGGCGCCTATTGTGCAACAGTCTGCACTGTTATTACTAGCATTGACGTCATTGTTAGGATTATTTAGCATAGGCCCTACTGAGTAATGTTTGTGCACATTAGCCTATCAAGAGGAAAAGAGTGACAACTAGATCTGAGCTACTTCAAACTGCCTGCCATTGTTCTAAAAGAGTTTGATAAAGCCTATATGTTGCTTGCAATGCTGTTTTATTTTTAAATGAAGCTGATGTAAATAACCCCCGATATGCATGATGCTTTTGAAAAATAAAAATCTTGCTTTTGATATGCTTGTATTTTAAATGTTTGTATTTCAAATGCATCGTATGCAACTCAAAAGCGAGGTGGGAAATCGGAATAAATTCGCTTTTCAAAAGCGAGATGATCGGTTCTAATGAACCGACAAACGCTCAGTAGCCAAAAAGCACCGTACTTGTGTTGTGTTGTGAATTGTTGTGTTAGCTTGTGTTGAAATAATCACGTTCGAAATGCGTATCTTCAAAGTTCAAACACGCAGAAATTCAAAATTTAACACGCAGGATTCTTGTTTTTCAAATGAGTCGTGCGGCACGTGGTTAAGATTCAATAATATTTAGTTAATAATTGTTTTCCTCGAAGCTGAGCCTCAGGACAACTTTCCTGAGCCTACGTCCTAGAGAAGTTCTCGTAACTCGTCGCGGGGCGGAGTATTATACGGCTAAGGGTATTATAGTTCTGTAGTATCATAAAATGCCTACGGTAGACGGTTTTCTGCGCTGGGCATTGCCCGTCGTTACAATAACAACCACTGCGCGAGAACGTTCGACGATGAATAACAACCGAAATCGTAAACACAACAACTGTAGCGAATAGCAGCGTCGATCGAATTATTTGGCGTACTACACGAGATTTCAAAGCTCGTGGGGCCAGCTTGCGGCATGCAGCGCGATTCAGGTAAACATTGTGTGATAGGGATTTTGCATAGGCATGCGTGCATTTGATTTGTTCAATGATTATTTTTGGCTGCTGTCTTCATCGATTGCAGAATGTAGGCCTATATATGTATACTGCACTTATAACGTACCAAGAAATATGTCATGCAATGCAACGGAGATGGAAAAAGCATCATATGCTTGAATTGTAGGTGCGAGAATCGGTAACATTTTGAAAAGTTTAACTAGGTCGATTCGTACTATTTCTTGACTGTTGCATACTGATGTAACACCCTTATTTGCGTTAGTTCCCGGTCATTTATTTTAGTCTTTTTTCGTTAGGCTGCAACAACACATACAATTTTTTTTCTATTTATCATTTAGGCGTATTTAGGTACATTATTACGCGTCTTTGTTTAATGTTTTTCTTGATAATTATTACACACCAGGGCTCGATGTTTTTCACTCTTCCTGTAGCCTACGCCTGCGCGCGCATGGGCTTAAATTTTGTGCTTTGGGCTCAGTGTTGACTTATCGAGCAATTGCTTGATTATCGACCAAAAAGACCCAAATTGAGCAGTCGAGCAGTGAAAAAATCGAGCAATTTTCCCAGAATCGAGTAATTTTCCCAGCAAATTTAAGAAAAAAATTTAATGGATTTTGAACAAGTACTATGAAAGTCTATTGGAGTGTCAGAAATGACTTAAAAATTGACTGTATGGAATGGCCTCTAGGAACAATCACAAATATGCACTGTTCAAAATGCCCTCGAAAAGTTTCGTCTGTACCTACCTCCTCCCTCCCCCCGCTTGCGACTTCTGTACGAATAAGATAAAAATTTAGTTGCCCGAGCACATTGAGTGCAACCCTTTTTGTTCGTTATTTCAGAACCACTTTTAATCGAGCAAATTGAGCTGTCTGAGCTGCAACATAGGCGGTTGTCGCCAATCAGCCAACAAAATCGCGCATGTCTAGTGAGACCCCTGTTTGGGCTGGCGCAAGACGTGCCAATCCGTGTTTGGGTCAGTGAACCTATTGTATCAGTCGTCGCCTGTGGCCGCCTGAATGCATTGACGCTAGGTCTGATGTATTCTTTGTAATTCATTGGTTTAAGTGCCAAGCAGAGCCAAGCACGGAGAGCGGATTTGCATTAGTCTCAACACTGTAATGCCAATGGCAATCGCTTTGTTAATAATTCAGGCAACTGCTGCATTTGGCAACAATTTGGTGCTGCAAATTTAAAATTGCGTCAGCACTCGGCAGTTAGGCTACACTGGCCTCGGTGATACAGTGAACTTTTTTTAATGTAGCGAGCGGGCTGTCTTAATAATTTTAGTTGCTCTGAGTAAGCGAAAGCGTTGAGCTTCATTAAAAGAACGATCATGGCTGAAGATTATGAAGACGTTCAAGATCAAGGAACGATTTCGTTTTTCTACGCGGCTTCCATCGCGCTTGTCACTTATCTCACATTCAGAGCTCAGAACAAGCTTGTGGGATTGTACGCAACACCAAAGTCTGTGCGGGAGCAACACTTGTATCAATGGCGGAACATTTTCGTGTCGCTGACCCATTCGTGGATTGCTGGGGTGTGGGTCGTTGTCAGGTCCGTTTGACTTTTATTTCGGAAGTTTCTGCAATTTATTTATGTGGGGCCCCGCACACGGTGTGGGTCGTTTATATTCCTTCTTCAACCGCGTATGCGAAGAAATAAATTATTTAATATTTTTAAAGGTTATTCAGAGCTCTGCAAAATAGTGTGTAGGCTATGCGTTTTAAAGTATTATTTTTTAAATATCTATATTTGCTAGCATGCTTGAATTAAAATGAAAGTTAGCAGGCTTTGATAAATTTTTACAGAACTTTACAGCCATTTGCAAGGCTTGGTTAAAATTTTGAAGCTATGGTTTAAACTGTTAGGCTTTATGCGGTATAAGCTGGCTACATTTTACAGGTTCGCTTATAGAATAAATTGACTTGAGCGTGTCAATTTGATTTAATCTCTGATGCCTGAAAAATAATAGATTGAAGTTGTCAGAACATCAGGTCTAATCTAGTGTATATAAAGTAGCAATAGTAGCATCATAGTATAGCCCCAAGAGGTTTGACTGTCTTTGTGTGTATGTGCTTGCAGCTGTGTGCTATATCCTGAGATGATGGAAGATCCTGTAGTCTTCTACAACCCTTGCATCTATGCATTACTATCTTTCTCTACAGGTAACTTGTATTATTATAAGTACAAGTGTCAGTGATGAAAAACTCTTGCTTCATAGCTTAATCACTTTTTCTCCGACTTAATGGCAGGCTAGTAAAAAGCTTTCAGGAATATCACTTCTTAATGTTTCATTTAGAGTATGTATCCTAAAAGCAATTTTGGACCTGTTGTTTCACAATAAATTCGCTACAGTACATCTTGATATATGGGAGATATGAATGTGTACGCCTATAGTGTTGCTTTGCTGTTACAACGCTGCTAACGCTTTTGGACTCCCAGCACGGCTTTAACAGGGACTCAGCGACGCTATAATTTTGTAGCATTCTTATAGTTTTTTCATTGCAGTGCAGTTGGTAGTCTACGCTCTGCTGTCTGTATTGAGGGTAGCAGTAGCCTACACTACAGTCTGTATTGAGGGTAGCAGTAGCCTACACTACAGTCTGTATT
>JAQIWG010001864.1:0-22500 GCA_034695025.1 Chamaedrilus cognettii | reverse complement strand
ACATGCATCACCCCACCCCCCCCCCCATGTATGGTAGTCTGGCAAAATAGGTCCTGCCAGTTTAATGACGAATTTCGGAGATCGGCAGGCATCAAAATGCTATTTGCAGGCATCACTGTGTTAGTTTAAACAAATTTAAACCTTTTTTTGGTAAAAGTTTCATAACTGTTGAATGCAAGCAGATTTTCATGTGAAATTTTCAGAACTTGTTTCAGATTAGCTCCGCTACAATGCCAGAAAAGATGAAGCAAAAATATCAATTTTTGGCTGAGTTATCGCAAATCTGCTAGGGGGTTGTTTTTTTGCCGCACCCTGTAGTTGCAAAATCTTGAATTAGGTCTGCCCTATTAGAAGCAGCCGATCTTGGGTTGCAATGCTGCGCTTTGATTGGCTGCAGGCGCAGCTCGCGCCAGAAAAAGGGGTCGGGGGAGGGGTCGCGAGACGGCAGAGATGGAGAGAGATCGAAGCGACGTGCTCATTCGTCAAGCTCATCGTCATCTGGGTCGGGTTCAAGGTCGCGCGACGACAGAGGGCGACACAGTGACAAGAGAACTCGTCGGAGGTCGAGGTTTGGCCGGACAGAGATCTGCCGCTAGGCAGCGTCTACCGACAGCCTCCTCCCACCTCACTCCAGCCTTCTTTAGTTGACCTAGATTTCAACCAATTACAATTGGTTGTAGAGCAAGCTGAAGCTGGCTGATTCTGTGTGCTCGAAGTGGGTAGAGCAAGCCGAAGCTGGCTGGTTCCGTGTGCTCGGAGAGAGTAGAGCAAGCCAAAGCTGGCTGGTTCCGTGTGCCCGGAGTGAGTAGAGCAAGCTGAAGCTGGCTGGTTCCGTGTGCCCGGCATACAATGGGCACAAGGGTGTGCTACGTCGTCTGATTTTTGTTTTTAGTTGATATTTTTGTCAGCTGGTTCGGAAGTGTCTTCTTGCAGCGTCAGGGAGTTTGCCATAGAAACGGTTGTTTGTTTCAAGATTTTGATATTTATATTACTGTTGACGTATTCTGTGTGTATGTTACAGTTTTATGTTAATGTTTATTATTTCTACATTATTGTATTCGTGCATACTTTTGGATTTGGTGAGCGAAAGTGATTTGATAAACTTTTCTTTGTTATATTTATAAACTTTTCTTGTGATATTTCAGTTGCTTTTATTTTGATTTGATTTCCTTGCGTTTTATATGTTCTTAATTTGAAAAAATTCTGTGTTCAATCCACTTTCAGTTTTGCTTGTTTTGTATCTGTAACAGTGTAACAGCGTAATAACAGTTTGATTCTGTACAGTGCACATTGTATTGTGTCTGAGAATTTTGTGACGTAACCAGTGCTGACATTCGTGTGATTTTCAGGCTCAGTCATTGTTTTTTAGAACTTGTCTCAAATTGTACTTTTTCTATCTGAAAAGTACACGTGCTTTAATTTAGATTTAATTTTAAGATTTAATTTGGAAGGATATTTTTCCTTACAAATAAATTTATTGAGAAAATTTTGCTGTTTTTTGTGTGAAATGTGCTTTTTTCACGAAATATATCTCTGTTGGAAAATGTGAGTGGCAGCACTGGGCATGACTGCATTCTGCCGTGCCCCTCACCCGTGTTTGTTTGTGCACAGGTCGCGATCGTAACGAGGGCGTCACCAGCACCCCCTCATCCGTTCACCCCCTCCCCGCCCCCCCCCGCCGAGGGGTGGGGAAAGTGACGACAGAAAGTGTCACCTAAAGTTTTGCTCTTTTTGAAACCGTTTAACTCTGAGCCGACCATCGGCCTTCCATCGGCTGTGAATCAACTGCGATGGCGATGACTCGATCAGTGCTGCCACCTGCTGTCAAAGTTGTAGACAATGTTGGAGATGTAGTAGTGTTATATTTCAATTACTGCTTTATTTTGTCGTTGATTCTATGTGGTTGCAACCGACTTTATCTGCTCTAGGGTTTCGTGATGTTCTGTTTGCTCCTTTTTTGATTTCACTTCGCTGCAAAATTAAAATTTATCACTCTGAAATCTAACTTGGTATGTGGTTGATTAGTTTTTTGATGTCTTCTAGCATAAATATTATATTTTTGTTGCTCTATCAGTTTTCTTCTGAGCCTATGGGCAGTTTATTTTTTTACTTTTCTGCTATGCATCTTGTTGAATAGTGTAATAGTATGAGGTGAATGGTCGGCATACACCTTCATCATTGTAGAGCAAGCTCATTGGTCGCTAATGATATCATCGTCGTAGTATTGTGATTTGATTGGCCGATGGAGGGTTGAATGGTGTTTGGTTCTCGTCTTATTTTGCATGTTGCTACGAATGTTGCGCGAGGTAAGTATCTGGTTATGTGTCGAAAAATTGTGCCGTTCTTGAATCTTGATTTAATGTATCTGCTGCGCTGCAATGTGACAAACCCACACTGACTGAAGGGGTGCAGAGGACCTCGATGAGAACGATTCTAACTGATGTGCATGTGAGGGACTACATATAAACGCATTTTTGTTGTTTAATTAGGGTGGTTTGAGCTCATCTTTCTGTATCTGGTAAGTTCAGGTTTAGGATAAGTCCTTTCAGAATAAACGTCCTTTTGGAATAAATGCTTGAATGATTTGATAAAAATTTGATAAAAGCTTGGATGATCCACGCTAGTTCTTGTTTATAAAACATCTTTGTTTTTCATGCTGCAACAGTCCTATTGGACTGACTCGATTTAACCTTACGGTTAAAAGCAATCGTAGTCAATTGTGCAAATTTACACGCTTCTAAGCAGGTTTTGCAGCTTTCAGCAGTAACACAAAATTATGAAATTCTACCGTCCACGAATTAACATTGGAAGTTTTATGTACCATGGTAGAATTTACCAAGTAAAATATATCGTGGTAACTGATGATAACCGTTCAGATCTCCGTGTAAATGTCGATAATATCGTGGTGTGTTCATTATTTATTATTATTCATTATGCAGCCATGGTAAATTCTATCATGATAAGTCTGTGATGGTAAATGAACTCCCCGTGTTACTGTGTGATCGGTAGAATCGCTTAAAGTTGTACACTTTGTGAAAGACTTCCTGTATGCTGGTGTGTCGTTCACAAGTTACTGGTTTTATTTATGCATGAAGTAACCATAGTTTTGACATGACCGTGTGGAATTTACCTTAAGAGTTCCTATTCTATCTGCTGAAAGCGATTTATATGACTGTTGCTTAAACTGTATTTTTTTTACGTTTAAAAGTAAAAATTCTATATTACTTTAAGGGCGCTTAGTTTCTTGCTGTGCATTGAAAAGTAGTAACGAACCTATGATCAACGATGCGTCGCCTTGGCTGTAAGGCATCTAGCCAATAATTAAACTGACATGCGCTATTTTAATTTGTTGACCATTCTCAACCAAACCAATTTTTTTGCAACAAAAATGACAATAAGGCTGCGGGTGGTAGAGCATCCCCTACTCCCTTTCATAAACTGTATCGCTTCGTTTAGATCCTTTTGAGCCATTGCTAAATAAGGCCTTATCCCTAGAGTCAAAAATGCTAGGTAAATTCAATAAGCATAAACTATTCCCGAATACTTTCAAATTCTTGATAAACCGCGATAACACAAGTTACAGGTTTCACTGTTTTGGTTATTAGCGGCCTAATTGAGTAAAATGAGATAAGTAAAGTCAGGCTTACAGGCAACGACGCACTCTGGACAGCCATATCGACAAGAAGTAACTTATCGGCTTCGCTTGCTGCTGTCGATCGGTCAGTCAATAGCCTCTAGTGTTAGCGTGGTTGGTAACAAATAAAAATGGTTGGTTACGAATCCGGATTAAGCACCGGCCCTTTGTACCTTTTATACACTTCCGATGTATAACTTTTACTTATTGAGCACTGCTCTTAGTGAAGGACTATTGACTGGTCGTGCAAGGGAAGGGCGTTTGTGATAAAATGCGAATGAATATTTTATTTAAATGCAGTGTTGTGTTTTGGTAGAGCCTAAGATAGCCTGGCCTAAATTCATGTCTAGCTGCATCTAAAGCTACAACAGCTGCTGCTGGATGGATATAATGATGTACTGTAGATATGTCCTTTAACATTGAAGTGAGAACGCAAAGCAGGGTCAATCATTACCTTCCGGCACTGGAGAGCTTGACCCTGAGGGGCTCTGACCCTCAAGGCTACTGGAGGAGCTTGAGTGGAGGGCCCGAGGGCCCTGGGCCCCAGGGTAACTGGAGAGGAGTCGCTGCGGAGTCGCGCAACAGTCGTCTGCTTTTTAGGAAGCGTTCCATGCTCACGCCGCAACCAGGTTTCAGATGTATATATCTAAATTTGCACTGCAAAAAATTGTCCTTTATGGAGGGGGAAGGGGGTACAGTAGTGAAGCTGAAGTTGAATTATTAACTATTGAAGCTTTTTAACGAGAATGAGTGATGCATATATCTTTTAGGCTGAAAGTAGCTTGTATAATTAATTCTATCGTAATTAAGTACATATATGATAATATTTATTACACTTGCTACTAGTTCAGTAACTATTTCGGACTTTCAGTAAAAGCTTACTTACTCGTTTAGTCAGCTAATTATTCAAGTCTACAGTGATTGAATACAGGAATACATCAATGTTAATAAGCTATAGTTGTGTATATATATATTTGTTGTCTAAGCTCACATTATCGTGAGCAGAGATTTCTTAAACTTTAGATCAATTGAGACAATCGTTTTGAATTCTGTGAATGTAAGGAAAAACTTACCATAATAACTTAATCGAATTTAGTATCGAAGGCATTTGTATGTCTTTTGAAATAATAAAAGTTTTTAAAGTATACACTATTAGTACTTTTTTGTATTAAGAAATCAAATCTAGTACGCTACTCTGATAATTCATATCTGGTCACCCTGCAGGCGCGTTTCCAGAGCGACGCAGCTGGTCAACCCCATCGTCTCGCTTCAGTCCCGATCGTTGCTCACGGCCCGTTGTCGGCTCGGGAGGGGACGCCGCTGACTGGCGCCTGCACACTGAGACCCTTATACGCAGACTCGACCTCAGGCGACCCCAGGCGACCATGGGGGTAGCGTCGCCAAACTGGCGCCCTCTGGACAGTGATGCAGGCTGGCGGGGTAATTCGGCGGGAGGTGGTCGGCAAGATTTGTCAGGGGGGGTGGATACGAGGGGATACGCGTCGAGGGATACGCTGAGTGAGCCGTCGCCGCAGTCGGCCATGATGCGCCTGATGAGGTTCAGGAGTCGAACGGCGATGATTTTTGGGGGAAAGGGAACTGAAAGGGCTGGGGAGGAGCATGCAAGGAAGGCTGCCCACCTCGGTGAGTAGTTCGAATGTGTGCACGTACACATAATTATGTGTGATTGTGTATGAATGTAATTAATTTGTATCTATGTATATTTTTAGACATGCTTAGATTCATGCATTTGATGTCTGTGTGTGCTGTAAGTTTGTTCAATTTTATTATTTGATTGTCGTATGTTAGTGAGTTTAATCTACGCGCTTCAAGGGGAGATTTAGGTTTAGATACGTGTGTTGTGTGTTGCAGAAGATCCAGTCTACGCGGATCCCCTGGAGAACTGTTCCCCGGCCTTCCAGCGCCGCATCGCGGACATCTTCTCCCACGAGAACGACACGATACGCAGCGAGAAGAAGCTTAAGAGAAAGGTCTAGTGGCAGCCGTTCTAAGGAAAACGTATGAGGCAACTATAGTAGTCAAATATTTAAGTGGACTAATCCGAAGACTGTCGGAGAAATCAAAGCTTATCTGAATACGTTTTTTGCCAAAAGTGTCTGAGCTTTGTTTGTGAAAAATTGGGTGGAGTTTGAGCACAGATTTAAGGAGACCTAGCCCTCTAGTTCATGCCTGGCGCGGTATAAAAAATTGACAGGAGGAACAGAAAGGACACCGAGCGTCCATGGACTCAAGGCATAACTTTTTTAAAGCAGTAAATTGCGCATTGAATTATTTTCCAAATTTGGCATCAATAGATGATAGTTGTTGAAGTTAAATATCTGAGAGTAAAGCGTTAAGTGAAGTGCGCCTACTGTAGTCGATTTAAGCGATGCTCATCAAGCAGAACTTGCATCTGAGGAGATCTGAGTGGTGCGCCAGTTGCTATACATGTGATACGTATCTGATGCGCAGTAGTATGAGCTTCTTGCTTGGACGCTCTGCCGACAGAATATTAAACCAATATTTATATCGAGTAAGCTTTTCTGTGAGATTTATAAGCGAGGACATACTCGACATTATGCAGTGCTGCATAGAAAGAGATTTTTGTAAGAATTTTTACTTATATACTTAATGATGAGGATATTTGCATAGCGATTACTTAACCAGTGTTTTGATATGATATTACATTATTTTATATCTGATTTTTTTGACAAGAGTGTGACGCATTTGTGTGAGTGATGCAACTGACTTTTGTGCCAGTTTTTCTGAATGGCACAAAAGTTGTTGTATATTTGGTGATGCTTAATGCCCGCATATTTTAGTTAGAATGAGACACTAATTACTTTTGATTACTTGTATATGTTAATGTTGAAGACTTTGCGTGTTGATTAGAATGTTCTATTTGAGATTTGTGCTCAAGCTTGTCAAGAGTGCTTTGCGGTGCAGACTTGCTAGTACAATTTATTGTTTAGTGGATGTTTAAAGAGATATTTAAGTCATAGATTTCTATTGTTCTCTGTGTGGTTGATTTTTATATTTTACAAGTTTACATTGAAGACTGAAGACTTGTGACGCTTTCAGACTTTCTCTAGTTCTTCTTCATGTATTATTTTCATGCTTTAGAACCTCATTCTCTTGGATGTATTCTTTAAAAGTCACCAGCCCAAATTTTATTATATGATGATTGATGATCAGTGTGAACCACAATCGTAAGACATTTACCATCGGAGTTGACATGAAATTTTGACGAATTTCATCGACAAAATTCATTAAATTCAGTAAAATTTCTAAGGTAAAATCACCGAAATAACATGCAGGAAAATAACTTTTTTTCAGTATGTTCGGATTTTTTTGGGTATTCTAACTGGCGAAATGTAAGGCAGTAAATTGTTGAATGTTAAAAGCATTGGATCCTCTCGCAGTGGTCCTTATGAATGAATGCTAGTCCCAGTCAATGTTCGATATAACCGCGCTACTCAAGTGTGCTAAATGGAAGTGGCGTTAGCTTATTAGAAGTTGATAAGAATTATATACGGTATAATTGTATTTTTGCGAGTGTAACTAGTAGATTTGTTTAGTTTTCATAATGCGATGCCCAGATCTAGAATTTTTTAAGCATTACATTATTGTACAATTTTTTAAGCATTACATTATTGTACTTTCTTTAGGCCTCCTTTACAGCTGCATATTTTTCATGAAATTCTACATGTAATTTTACATGCAACCGTGTTAAGGCGGACGACCGTTGTCATGACAATGATTTCCTTAACTGGGCTTTATGCACTGGCTTGTTCCCTAACTGGGTTTCATGCATGGCTTGCATGAAACCCAGTTAAGGACATTTTAATTTGTAATTTTCTTAACATGGTTGCATGTAAAGCTTTACATGTACATGTAAAGTTACATGTAAAATTACATGGAAAATATGCAGCGTGTAAAGGAGGCTTTACTGTTAGACGTCGTGAAACGAGTATCTATAGCCCGAATGTGCTGCTGTTGTGAGCTTGGTTTATAGACTCAACTGTAGCAGTTTAGTTTGATGAATTTTTAAGTATAGAATAATCTTTAACAGAGTCTTGTCGACATTTGGATCTGTTTTTTTGGAATATTCTGTATTTTCTCATTCCACATTGTTCTCCAAAGACGCTACTATTATTAAATTGAAATATTCGCATTAAATGAGGTTAAAACTTCTGTGCC
Organism: Chamaedrilus cognettii; assembly: GCA_034695025.1. Taxonomy (NCBI): domain Eukaryota; kingdom Metazoa; phylum Annelida; class Clitellata; order Enchytraeida; family Enchytraeidae; genus Chamaedrilus; species Chamaedrilus cognettii. Next base: position 14,666 of record JAQIWG010001864.1, on the reverse strand, counting down.
AAAGTTTTTGAACTTGTAAAAATCTCACAGAAACAAAATGATACAAAAAGTGCAGAATGAATGATCGAAACTGTTTTATACTAGAGAAATACAAACAACAGACACAAAACCAAACACTCTGAGGTATACTAATATTGCAAAACTGATGAAATGAGGGAGAACAGGATTATAAATAAACATTTGGACTTCAGCTTTGGGTCAAGGTTGCGACGAACAAGAAGTAAAAAGTTCTCCATTAAGATTCAAGGGTATACATTTGAAAATAAGCAAAAGTTAAAATAATTTAGTATAAAAAATATTTAAAACTGGGATTATAAATTTATATGAGGTTTTGATTCTATTAATTCGCAAGTAAAAAATTGTCCTACAAATATGTAAACGCATTCGAGCAAGAAGTTGTCAAGGAGGCAACGGTTGCCTCCTTGACGAAGGCAACGTTTGCCTCCATTGACATCGCAACTGAAAATTCATTGAAATCCTCAACAGACAACCATAGCAGAACAACCATCAAACGATGAGTATTATAATTCCCATATACCATAAATTTTAATGTCATAAATTTTTACGTCATAAATTTTTACGTCATAAAATACTAATAATTTTGTATCCGATACTTAGCCCTATAGCGCAGATAACCTGCAACTGCAGATCCTGCACACCGGCAGCAAAAACTCAACACACTGGCATACAACGCGTTGCAGGCCGAAGCGTAATTAAATTACTATCGCAAAAATTCTGAAAACTACACGCACGACATAGAGGAAAAACGGATCGATAGCAACGATCCAAAATTATGATAGGAAAATAGACCAGTCACTGACCAAAGTACAAAATTATCGATTGCTCGCGCATTAAAATTTTTATTTGTGCATTAAAATATTTATAAATATCAAATTTGCACGCAACAGTTATTTAACCATTCCGGAATTATCAGACTGTCTATTTAAATATTTTATAAACTGGTTATTTTCAATCCGGACTACTATAATGAATACTGGTTAATAGACCAGTTTACTTACAGTCCCGTTTACTACAATTACAGTATGCCTCGCAACCAGTACTTTTTCAGTCCGGCTTGAAAAGATAGTTGCTGTCGAGGCTTGGTGAAATCAAAAGTTTTGATTGGCCGACGAGAAGAGCGAATCAGAGCTTTTCAAGGATGAGCGTTTCCTGGGGATGAAGCTTATGTTCGAGCAGACTCTTGGACGCGTCGATCTGGTTCAGCTGAACGAACCAACAACAGAGACCCCTAAGGGGTATTGTGTCGACCCTCTCGTCCTAGAGGAAACTAATGCCTCCATTTTAGTCGCAGAACACTCTATCTGAGAAACTAAAACAAGTGTTTAAACATTGACCGATTACGTTTATCTGTAGGAGAGTGTCGCGCGACTTCCTTGTCGCGCGATTGCCTACTTCTAGGGTCAATCGCTTTAAGCACTGCCCGATGAGACTTCTTCCCTTCGGCTATCGTGGATCAACAAATCTAGTCTTTGGGCTCGCAGTGGAACTCCCGAATAAGGTCGACTAGAAAACCCCGGAAGCTGGTAGTCACCTTCCCTGTTGTTGTTTAGATTAATGTGTCCCCAGAATTTCTAAATTCTTACAATGTTCATTCCACTCTCAGAAATTCCTCCCTAAGCGATCAAAAAAAATGTTTTCTCAGGCCTCGTTGTTCACCTTCCACACAAAATAGCGATCTACAAACCATTTTATCATCCCTCGGCAAGGCAAGGTGATTGGATAAAAAATTCTTCACTTAACATGCCATACAAGCTGCAATTTAGTATTACTGAAATCCGATAGCGCTTATTGAATATTGACTGCTGGCTATTGATCCCTTAAATGGGATGATCAGACTGATTTAATCTAATAAAGGTTATCAACCGTTCACCTCAAGACAATATAGTCATTCAAGCACTATCTGCGTATAACTCCGTTCATCATACTACAGCGTGACGTCAAGGAGGTACAGAGTGGTCCACTCACGTCGCGGCGCGGGAAGGTCGTAGTGGTATGATACTATGGTCAAGGAGATACAGAGTGGTACAGGGTGGTCCACTCACGTCACGCCGCGGGAAGGTCGTCAACACCTTATAGTCAGCGACGGGGAAGCCCCTCGAAGTGATGTAGTCGAGGAGGGTGGAGAGGGGGTGGGCCGCAAGGAAGCGCCGACACAGCGCCGGTCCCTCCGGACACTTGATCCTGATCGTCGTCGTCGGCTCCGCGCAATCGGCTGCCGGCTCGTCGGGCAGCTGGTTGGCCAGCGACGTGCGCAGGGCCTGGGGGGGGCAGCAATAACCATCAGAGCATCAGCAGCAAGCTTTGAACATAAACATCGCTATCATGTATCACATTATTTTGAACAATGTACGCTTGAAAGGTGTAAAGTAGACAACAACTTTTCCCATAAAAAAATAAAACTAGAGCTAAAATTACAGTGAAAATCTCTACATGCTGACCCACATCTCTCTGCTCCTATTGGTTACCAGCTTTAGCTCCTCGGCGCGCTGCTGCTCCAGGTGGTCGTCCTGGAGACGCCTCAGTTCCTCACGTTCCCTCCGCCGCTCCTCCTCCTCCTGGGCGCGGCGGGACTCCATCTTGGCGCGGTCCACCGCCAGGGACTCCTGGTACGCTGCGTCCTGCTCCGCTAGCATCGACTCGCGCGCCCCCCGCTCGTCCTGAGGCAGGGCAGCAGACCGGGGCGTTGTGATTCACGCAGGGCCAGCGAAATTATATCGCAGTCAGAGAATATTCAACTTCTTAACTCATTGGCTGACTGAGGCGAGGGACCGACGAGGGAAGGCATGATTCGTGCATTTAAAAGGCACGAATCATGCCTTCAAAAAGCTTGTTTTCTTGACTCTTGGTCACGAAGTGGCTCAAGGTTTCAGACCTCCTCTTGCGCGTCGAGTTCTTTCTGAGGCGCACACACCTCCACCGAGTGGACGAGGTGAGTCATCAGCTCGTCGAGGGTCGCCTTCCCTGCACACACCAGCACAGCTCTCTCTGCACACACCAGCACAGCCCTCCCTGCACACACCAGCACAGCCCTCCCTGCACACACCAGCACAGCCCTCCCTGCACACACCAGCACAGCCTTCCCTGCACACACCAGCACAGCCCTCCCTGCACACACCAGCGCCGCTGCAGCTAGCCTGGACGACCCACATACCTCAGCGATCCTTGGATGACCCACTAACTCCAAATGTGACGCTGAACGCCATAGGACACGCTCGCCCTGGATGCCCTACTTTCCCTAGATAATCCAATATCCCAGCAGCCTCTGGATTTTTCTATAAAGACCATACATGTCTCATTTACCCCGCAGCATGACCTATTTGCTCTAGCTGACCCTTGACTCCACTATTTGCCCTTGCTGACTCCAGGATGCCCCACTTACCCTGGTTGACCCCTTGCTGACCCCAGGATGCCCCACTTACCCTGGATGACCTGGATGACTTCGTTGCTTCCTCGGTTGCGAGAGATGACGAGCAGAAGGGGCAGTTGGTCTGGCTCAAAGGTGCGCACTGTGTTTGACGCTACACTGCCAAAGTGTGTCGTACACAGACTCAGAAGTCTGTCAGCGTAACACACGACCACAGACTGAAGACTAAATTAACCGCCTTTTATCGTGTAATCTGTAATGTCCTTGTTTTCACATAGGTTTACACGTTTTCGCCCACCCAGATCAGGACTGCTGGAGCTGGGTTTTTACGGCCGGATGCCCTTCCTGACGCCAACCAAATAAATAATTATCTTGCACGGGGTTAGCAGCTAGCGACACTTGTGTGTTTAACAGCCTTGCTGAAGGGCCTGTAACGCATGGTTTCATAGTTGCCGGCGCGGAGACTAACGTCCAGCTACAAACTGGATTAAGCTTAGCTACAAACTGGACTCGCATCTAGCTACAGACTGCAGTCCAGCTCGACAGCCGTGTGCTGCTAGTAGACGTTTTAGCTGAATATAACAATACGTATTGTTGTTAGCTGAATACAACAATACATATTGTTGCTAGCTGAATATAACAATACGTATTGTTGCAGCTGAATATAACAAAACGTGCAATTGAGCAGTGTGTACACTCAGCAGATACATCAATTCTATCAACTAGTCGGGCTAGCAGAGCCATATAATCAGCTCTAATGCGAATTACTAACTCTTCATTATTTGCCATGTCACTACTGCTAATTCTGCCAAGAGAAATATTACCGAGTGATACTCAGTAACTTCAGTAACCACTGAATGCACTAGTACAAAAAAATAGCCGAGTGCTCTCTCTCACATGTTGCGGTTGGACTCGTGGGTGAGGTCCCACGCCCAGGTGAGAAAGTTGTTTGCCAGGTACTCGACGGTCATCTCCGTGCAGAGGATCTGGGAGCAGAAGACGTTCGCCTGGATGCTCTGGTCGTGGTGCAGGTAGATGGCAAGGAGCTTCCTCTAGCAACCACACCATCAACAACCGATCAGAGATAGATGGCCAGCAGCTTCCTCTAGCAGCCACACCATCAACAACCAATCACAGCCAACAAACAGCAATCTCACGTGGGCCAAACACAAGGCACCTCACACACTTAATTAAATTAGCATCGAGTCAAAACTAAAGAATGGACTATATGCTCATGCTACCACTCCTACAATAAGTCACACTTTACAATTTATACGCCATATTACATCAGTTGTGTGCTATCATTCAGTCGATAGTGCTTTGGGTTTAAATCTTACTACCCCCCCCCACTATTCCTCAGCCCCAAATGACGACCACACACAGACCTCTCTCGCCTTGCACTGCAGTGCATCCCTGATCGCGTCCTCCAACGGACCGATGTAGAATGCAGGGTGCGGCTCTCCGTACCTGACCCACATAACACACACAAACTAGCTCCATGACCCAGATATATACCCACAACCCAACCCACAACTAGAGTCCAAGGAAGCAACGCATAACTAGATACCATACCAAGGAAGTAACGCAATTGCCTTAACTTAAATTTTCCATCTTGAACAAACAATCAAGAAGAACTGTGAAAACGCTAATCCGAGGCTACGGCTGCCTAAAGTTGTCTTTCAGAACACAAGTGGCACTAAATTCCTGGTCTGATTACTACATCCACATTCCACAAACCGATCAGAGAAAAAACTTAAAGAGCGGGTGAGTTAGCCAAGGGGCTCACCTGAGAGTGAACTCCCGACAGAAGGACTCGACGGCCTCGAGCTGACTGCCGCACGCGCTCGGCACTGAAGCACACATCAAACTTAATGAGAATAAACAAAAATATACTATCAAATATTGAATGTACGACCAAATAGTCACTCAATCTATATTAGGATTAATTAAATATCATATTATCTAGTCATGCAATGACTAACACAAACAACACATAAAATTACACAAAAAAATATACGATTTTTTTCTCTTAAATATTTCCAAGCAGTGGTCAACAAATATTCTTATAATAGCAATAAAATATATCATGGATAAATAACTATATCATAAAGAGAACTACATCATATTATGAAGGATTGCACATTATCTGGCAGCTTATATCTCAAAGCTAACATGCAGCCAAGCAGCTTACAGTCCTGATGTACTGCAATGTTGAAACAACATAGAACACAAGCAGCTAAATATATATAAATATAGATCATGTTGACGAGTCTCACTGAGGGGTTTCAGTGGCTGACTGCTGATCTCCTCTGTATCCAAGATATCCTCATAGTGCTCCATGTCATCATCTGAGTCCACATCCATCTCCTCCTGGAACAAACCGGCTCAGACGCACCAGTCATCCACAACCCAGCACCTGGTGCCAATATCTCATCCCGCAACAGACTGGGCCAAATGAGTCACCACAAGACTAGCAAAATATCTCATCCCGCAACTGACTGACTAATTGGCAAAACAAAATCTATTAATATCCCATGCCACAACAGATTAGCTCAACTAATATAACAAGACAAGTCTATAAAATTCATTTAATACATTTCAAACTCAAAGACAAAAAGACTAACGTCTGACTGCTTGACCTCAATTTGAGTGCAAAATAACTTCAGTCCAAATTAACCAATGAGAGCATTCAATAAAATACTCTCATGGAGTCCCATTGGTTAGTTCGGACTACGAAACTAAATCGCACTCAATTCGCACTCAAGTCGAGGTTGAGCAACCAGCCGTAACATGATACATCATTCACATGAAACCAAATAACATGTGAATTACTGACTGTTTTCTATCCAGTGAATATCATACGTAAGTCGTGTCACACTAAACCACACTCATCCTGCACATTGTCACGTATCGTAGATGGCACTCACATCGCCTGGTTTAGACGACGACGCGCCGGAGTGCAGGGGGGGTCGGGTCAGCGAGTGGTCCGTGGAACATGATGCTATTGGCTGGCTGGAGGTCACGCTGAGGTCATGGATCGGGTACGATATCCCACTCGCGCCAAGTGTCGCCTGAGACAAAGTAATTAATAAATATTTTTTAACAATTCGTTCGCTAAACACGAAAATAAATATTAATCTTTTTGTATTTTTGGTGTAAGACAGGGATCTTTAAACTGTCAAAACTTAAATCAAAGATGTTAGAAAACATCAATGTACTTCGGCGCATCACGATGTAGTGAAGATATCAAACACACAAATTGCAGCAGGGCCTTAGACCAAGTATCAAAAGGCCACGGATCGTGTTCAAGAGAATATGCAATGAGGCTTGTGCTTTACATTAAGCATCCGCATAAGCTCATTTTTGCAAAAGAACAATAACTCCAATCGAACCGAATCTGAAACGGCGGGCCATCCGGACCAGACTTGGTAGCGAACATAGACGTCGATGAGACTGAAGACATCAGACTTCACCTGCGACACATTTGTCACTTTGTAAGACGATGTCACAATTCTCGCAACATTACGAGGTCGCAATTGTAGTTAATCGTAGCCAGTACGATCTATGACAACGCGCTATATGATGCGCTATCTATGATGCGCTATATTTTCAGAGTTGCAAAATTTCATGGACTCCAATAAAAGAGACATCAAATTGAGATGCGCAATAATTCAACAGTGATGTGATGAGAACATACATTAATGAACCGAATGTTAGCCACTGAATGACTTTGCAACAAGAAAACATTACTTTCTAACCCCGCCAACTCTAAAACCAAGCAATCTGACTGCAAAAGCGACAAAACAATTCTACAAATTCAATTCGCAACTAAATACGCGACTCTGCCTAGCGCTATACAAATCATCGGCCCACAACTGAAGAATTATCTCAGTAGAAGAAACTCGATCAACGCTACCTCTCTGATTGTCTTGGCGGCGGGATACTTGAGCATGTACGTTGTCTCGGAGGCGTCACTGAGTCGATGACAGACACGAAGTTCGTACATGCGCGACGCCAAGTCCTCCGCCGCGGTTCTGGTCAACAGTGCAACTTACTGTCAATGCTTAGACTCAAACAGAACCCACCCCCTCCAGCTCCTCCGCCGCGGTTCTGGCGAATAACACGACAATTCATCACCCCTCAGCCTCAACCACGCCCCCTACCCTTCTCCCCCACCGCGGTTCTAGCAAATAACATTACCGGTCACCGCTCAGGCTCAAACAGAACCTCCCGGCTATTTGCCACACCTATAACTACAAATATACCAAATATCTGTCAAACACAAGTAGTTGCCACACAAACTAGACTAAGACACTAATTTAAACTTTACGCAGAAAAGATATTAATTAAAGCGAATTAATTTTCCAGAGTTTCAGAAGGAGGAACTACTTCTCCGGCGTCGCATCATCGCGCGTCTGGGGCAGGTCGGGGGTCAAGAGGTACAGGGTGTTGTCCTTGGGCAGCTTCAGGCCCCGCAGTATGTCCTGAAAAAAGCGACACTCGCAAACTGCAAAAACTTTGACTGACTGCAAGGCAACAAAGTCACATTTTTAAACAAGCGGCCACTAGAGGCAGCGATGAGGAGACGTGAGAAGAACCGCCCGCATGTCGTAATACAGATGAGATCTTCTCTTAACTCTTTAACGGCGGAACGTCTAGAATTTGACGCCGGCGCTGAGCGCATTGTGTTAAAACGTCAATTCCTAGAGACAGGCCTACAGTGTGATCTGTTTCAAACGTCGATTCTGAGAAATAGAAAACAAATACATATAACTCTAGTCAGCAGCCTGGCTTGAAGTAGAATGAATACAAATCGCTCAGCTTACAATTACAATTTTATTCATCAGACATTACTGCATCTACTGGAGTTTCCAGCTTATTTTTAGCTTCAGTATTGGCTGCGCTGTAGTCTAGAGAACGGATTGAGCGTGTTTATGCACTCATTTATGTATTGTGTGAACGTAAGTTGAGACAAAATTTGGTGAATTGTGTGCAGTGATACCATTGAACCAAAAAAATATCCCCTATATTTTGGGTAGCTCGGTCCAAAAAAATCCTTTGTTGTACACCTAGACAAAAAAATTCAAGTTCAAAACAAAGTGTGATGTTTATGAGGCATCTAACAGTTAACATGGTCGGTTTTAAACAGCATACTAACCGTTATCGTTAGGTAATGTAAAAGAGTTAAAGAAGGCTACAATTTGTGCGAGGGATGGGGCGCTAAGACAGTTTAAACAAACCCTGAAAACGGAGGAAGGAAGGGGGTGTGAGCAAGGAGGAGCGTGCTCATGAAGGAAAGGAAGGGGCGTTAGAGAAAAGGAGCGCTTACGGTGTCCTTGATCAGAGAGTCATTCTTCCTCAGCCAGCCGTGCAGTTCTTGTTTGTTGACCGGCACGCCCGTCTCTAGTCGCAGTATCTCCTTCAGCTGACCTGCAGCACAGCCAGTAGTAGTAGCTGTAATAGTAGTACTGCAACTTGTAGACTGGTAGTGGCAGTAGTAATTAGTACTTCAAGTACTAGTATTCTTCATTTTCCACACGCCGGTACCCAGCGCTTGGGAGTGTGGGAGGTGAGGACAAGATGAGGTGTAGATGATTTACTAGATATGGCAAGCAGGCTCTAGCCACACACTGCAAACAACACAACCCAGGTCCGCCACAATTGTCAGTAATGCCTTGCCGTAGCGGCAGTAGATCTCGTGCGCTTTAAAGTTTGTACTAAAAAATAAATAAAACCTTAATTTTAATACTAATTCAAACGCTAGTCGCTATAACAAATGGTCGTAATTCGCCTTCAACAGATGTGTCGGGTCATATACCCAAAACTGTCGGATGCACATTAAAGCCGACTCTCCTAATTAGGCAGCAAACTTAATTACCGACGTTCTCATGATCGTGAAGCACAAGATGGACGAGCTTATCCCGGTACTGAATGTCAAAGTTGAGGAGCCGCAGCGCGGGGGTCGGGGCGCCCCCAGCCTCCCCTGACGTCGACGGCCTCAGAGGAAACCCCAAGTCGTCCAGATCTCCGCCGAATGCAGCATAATCATCGTAAAGGTTATCAACCAGACTGGGATTGGCTATCGGCTGTAGGTTCTGCAACAGCATTGCGACCGGCAATAATAATTGTATCGGTAACGATGATAATTGTACCGACATTGATGTGAACGGTACAGGTAAAAGCGCTAATAGTATCGGTATTGTAGCGATCGGTGTGTTTGTATTTCAATACTCTAAAAAATTAAGGAAGCCAGTCGGGCAATTTCAAAACAAAGGGCACCGGCGCCAATGTCAAGCACAACGCCACAATAAATATGATGAATCCCCATTCATTCCTGTGCACAACAGTATCTCACCCGAATTGTCATCACATAAACTGATAATTAGAGTATCTATAAATAGCACACTGTAATTTACACAGCCGTTATCCTTGCCACTATGAAGTGCTAATTACAACTTCAGATCGTTACTTTTACCAGCAATTAACCATTATCATATTTCCCGACAAATCAAATATGAAACAATTTAGTTCAACATTCATGCAATGTAATTCGCAACAATAAATGTTCAACTGAATAAATTTAATAACGCTTTTCACAAGTGCAACATCATTGTTATACCTGTAGCACCCCCGTTAGACCCGATCCGAAGGCTGAAAGGCCCCCAGGGCCAGCAAGGCCCCCAGAGGGAGGAAGGCCCCGACCGGCCACTAAAAAGTCGTCAAGGAAGCCAGGTTGGGGGCCCCCAACCCCCGCACCCCCCTCTTGGGGTGCGGGGGGACTGGGCGCGCGCTCGTGACGGGGGGAGTCAAAGCCGGCTAGCATCGTCTGCACAGCCTCCTGCAGCGCAGAGAGAATTTAAACAAAATATCTTATAGTTATAAAACGTTTTATCAGCCAGCGGCAGTGTGATGCGTAATATGGCACTCTTAAACATGCCCTATTTCTTTTAAATCAACGTTCTACATCCGATGTATATTATATCATTCCTTGTATTAATAACCATTTGACAAATTTGTTATGAATAATGTACTCGATGCTTACTATTACAAATAATCGACATAACTACAGCACGACAGGCTAATATTAAATATTTAACAAGAAAGATAAGACAAAGACAAAGAAAGACATCGCATTGTTCGTATTCGTAGCAAGGGAGTCGACTAACAAGAGAAGCAATTTATTTAAATCAAAAGGGGTTTATATAACACGCTCTCACCTGCAGGTTCCAGTCGTGCTGTTCCAGTATCGCTATGCATTCTCCCAAATCATCGACCCCCGTACAGTTCTAAAGCACCATTATTCAATCAGAGACCACTATGATAAAATTATGGTCAGGGTTAATTAAGGTATAAGTAACCTAAATAACAATTTATGTATAATGATAATGCAGTACCAATCGCTCAGAAATCAAAGATACCACAGCAAAGATTGGTGAATCATGCTCCCACTTGAAGCATGAATTGCAAAAATCTTAAGTTCTATGTCATCTCGCAGCACATGAATTATACCGGTCGCGTTTTTCTTTATCCTTGAATCTCATGCGGTACCTGTTTATGTCAGTATTTATGTTAAAACCATTCCACTATGGTCTTTATAAACAATATAGGCCCGTTCATAGATCACATTGACAGGCATGTACTAAAATATGCCGCATGATTGTGCATAAAACAGACATCAACCAAACATACAAACACCACCTAACCATCAAATATTAAAAAAAATGGATAGCGTAACCATTCAATAGAATACATTAGACAATAGATGGAGTAATTAGGAAGTAATTAATTAGGCGGAATACCTGAAACTCGACGACCATACTATCGCGGTCCGCCATTGTTGTGTATTTCTTGTTGTGGCGCACGGTTCCAGCTACATCTGCAAGCAATCTGAGGCCAACTCAAGGGTTCCACGATGTGGAGCGATTTCAAATGATTAGAATTCAGCAATTTTGAAGAGTTAATTTTGTTTAAGCTGAGGCTAATGTTAGCTAAGATTAAGGTTACGGTCCAAAAATGTGGCTTAATATATCATTTTTTGCTAATTCACTTTTTCTTCATTTTAATTTCTACAATTGTACTTACTTGCAGATATAACAGTGAGCGCAGCGTAGAGACGTTCCAGGAGCAAGAACGTAAATACAAAAGCAAGTCGTGCAACTTTTGCCATAACTCGACCAATTAAACACAACATGGCTTCCATTTTTTGTAGTTATAAGCTATGACATAAATGATAGGCAATTATTGAATTAATGCAATTATGCAATGCATAACGGGAGGGTGGCTAGTTTTAAGGTATTTAAACAGCAAAAACCAAGCTCAGTTAGCGATAGTAAGCCCGTGTCAAAATAATGGGCTCATAAATATTATTTGAGTACGACTAATCGATCATAAAAACTGAGGCGTTAGAACAGACATCTCACACAATTGATTCGATATATCGCCTACATGGTATTTTATATTCATACTATGGTTTTAGCCTACTGCTTGAAAGCTATAGGTCTGTTTTTACAATAGAAAAGTTTGTCCTATACTAGCTCACGTGTGCTTCTGAGGCATTCTTCCAAAAACACCATTTTGATCTTTGTTATAAAATTAATGAAAGTCTAAATGTTGTAAAAATTCAATGATTCAAAGTTCATTTGTAATCTTTCTTAATTTTAACATTCAATTTCAACATTTTAATTTGAACATTGAAACTTTGGAAGCAGTAAGTCTTGAATTTTAATGCATTCGATGTATAAAATACAACAGGTACACGTAAATTCTTTTAGAAAATTGAAAATAAAAAAAAAGAAGCAACTATAAATCATCTGTCTTCAAACGAGACAAAATAGTTAACTAAAAAAAAGTGACAAAACCTCTATCTTCCAACAAAATATATAACGCAATGTATGTGATTCTATGTGTGAATATCATGGTCAATATGTCGGCCACAATAACGTTTCCAACACGTTATTTTTGAACTTGTCCTAATCCCATATAATATATACTTCTTACTCTGCGTTCGACTACACTAGTATCCCAACCCATATCTCACTCCAAGTTCTTTTCTTCCTTACTTTCCTTCGCAGCCTCCGCTCTGCAGCCTCGACTTCCCTTCTCCGGGTCCGACGCGCTCGTCGCTGCTTGCCCGTTCTTCCGCAGATCCTGCCACAGCTCACTTCCCTGGAATGGGGGGAGGTTAATTCCAAACTTCTTCGCCAGATCGGGGGGCAGGATGCGGCCCCCGAGGACGTGATGCTTGCCCTTGAAGTGCTTCGCGCAGAAGACAGGGACGAGAAGCGAGATGAGCATTTCCGGTTGGATGAATTCTGCTTCCGGCTCCGGAGGGGGACAGTTGACCTCCCAGCCTAGAACAGAACACAGGGCTTGATCCCAAAATTTATATTTGGCCCAGTGTAATATTAGAAGGCCATAGCAATTAGGCACCAACCACAAATAATAGGTGAAATTATAGTTTTTAGTAACAGTATAAAATATAGGCCTATATATGCATAAAATATAAGCATTTTCTGATTTAAATCAAATAGATGTCAAATATCGCAATACTATGTTTTGATAATAAAAATTAAATTTTTTAATTGCATGCAACACAAGAAGTATCCTATCAAGTTTTGAGTACGCTACCGGATAAAAATTATCGTTTTGGCAAAGCATTGCTCCCCTCACAATTCCATCTGGTCATCCCCCCCCTCTCCGCCGCCACACATGAATATCTACGCACTGACCGGAGGGCACCCCGAGGCTGACGACGGGCGCCCTGCTGCGCACGATGGTCTGCAGCACGGTAGCGCACTCTGGCGCGGCGGGCGGCGCGTAGTCCACTCCACAGATGGCGTCCACGACAAAGTTGTACGAGTCGGCGACGAGCTGCGCGTCAGAGGGAAGGTAGAGAAGGGAGGGGATGTCTATACGCTCGCACTGGCCGGCACGACTGCTGTAGAGGGAGTGGGGACCTGGGGGCCCCCCGGGGGCCGCGGGGGGCTTGGGGTAGAAGACCGTCGGGCGATAGCCCTTCGCAACAAAACAGTTAGATAGATGTGTGATTATTGTTGTAAATATAATTTCATTAAAAGCATATTGAATTGAAACGCTGAAAAATAGCAAAACGCCACTGAACCATTTGTTACTACTTTGTTCAGTTCTTGCTTCAGTAACCCCTAGTCGGATATTTTAGTTAAAATGCATTGTGCGGCTTTGCGACTTTGCGACTACAACTTTGTGAATTTGCGACTTTGGGACTTTGTTTAGCAAAGCATCCACTCCAGCCTCCTCCTCGACACGCAGTGTGCCTCGACGAGTCTGTCTGGCATGGCGCTCTTTCGAAGCCTTTTCCATCATTTTTCTTCACTATAATGCAGCAAAACCAATGAGGTGTTACACTTTTGTTTAAAAAAATCTCATAGTGTATCAGACTTCACTGAGATAGAACCAAAATCAATGCGCGAAAGTATCGGTATCGCACAGAGAAGATAAGATAGCCTGCATGCAGATTCACTTCTTCTATTATCCACGCGATACATAGCCTGTATGTACACAACGTAGCGTCAATACAGTATTCGTATTGAATGGGCGGTGGCGCAGCCACGCAGCCTAATTTTGTACGCCGCAGTGTACGAAGATACAAAGTATTCTTCATATTCTCGATCATTGGCGAGACCAAACAGATCTCGTTGGTGATTGGGACTCAGTATTGGCGCCACGGGTGCGTCTCGCTGTTTAATTACAGCCTTGATCCGTGTCCAGATCGATAGGCTTGACTTGACGCGGCGGCACGGTATAACGCCAGTCGATCACACGCTGGCAGATCGTCAGACCGCACCAGTGACAAAACTTACAGCACGGCATCCATGAAATCACAGCATTTCGCAATTTATGCATGGAGCTGAGCAGCTTAATTCTAAAGGACAGAATTGGTAATTTGACAGATTTCGGCCAAGAATTTAACACTTATTGAAACAGGCAGGCAATCAAGAAAAAAAAATCAAACATACAGATACATGAATGCTAGCCTAGAGCACTACGGCACCCTATGACAAACTACAAACTGTAGAACTAATTTAAATTTAAATGCCGTTATAATTAATTCTCGTTTTCGTGCTTGCATTTTCGTGTTCAAGAAAAATAAACATTGAGTATTTACATATAATAATTAATTAATTAAGTTTCTGTTTCATGACAAAATTAGAAAGTTTACACAAGACAAGCAGACACGCAACTCAACAGCAATCATCAGTCCCATGCATGCACAATTAATGATTAGTTGGGGGGGGGGGGGGGG